>JBCAUI010427617.1:0-14122 GCA_038406195.1 Haplosyllis anthogorgicola | reverse complement strand
TTCAGGCTGAAAATAGAATGATCCGGGACCAATTCAATTCCCTCATGTTATCCCAATACGAATTGTGAGGATGACCCGTCACTATCTATTTTAAATAAAGAGCCACTTCACGACATACATCTCTGCACACCTGCCAGTCTTTCCTTTAGCACGCAACTTGAGAACATAATATCACATCAGTAACCTTGAATCCCAGACAGCTTATTAATATTAGATAGGACTAATAAGGATTTCAGCTCAGTTAAAATTAAATAGTTTTCGATGTCCTGCAACAGACAGATTCAAGGATATTGCATTAACTAATTAAATTTCGCTGCCATTTAATAGTCTGTCTTATCCCTGGAAGTCTCTTAGTGAAGTCTTATTTATTTACCCTTGTATTTTGCTCAACGTATGAAAAAGAAAACGATGGACTAATACAATTAACCTTTTTTCTTGTATCTAGCAGCCATGTGACATAATCAATTTTTAATATTACGATTATTTCAAAATAGAAAGAAATCAACAGCATTTTTTTAGCACAGCCTTATCAAAACCCACACTCATTGAGCGCAGAAATATAAACAAATGTAGTGTACTGTCTTTTATACCAGTGTTACATTTTATTTTCATTTCAACCAGAAAAGAGTACTAAAATGCAAGAAACATTTCGTGTCTAGTCATATGTATAAACTCCATCCGCAATAGAGGTAAGATTTTATCTGTAAAATGACACAACAGCCACAGTAAGAGTTCCGCATATGAGTTACAGGTTACGCTGCTTTGACAGTCCTTTCACATGTAATTGGTCACCTAATCTACGATATGAAACACACATTTGAATTTCCTCTCTGGCAAATGATCTACACGACTGCGTATTTCATCTCTCATTCCTAATGGTACTAATTTTGCATAAGCATCTAAGCAATATCTATTGCAATTGTGGATAATTTGGTTATTCAAACTTGGGTTTAGGGAGTTCGGCTTTCCTATCAAGGTTCTTAAACTTAGGACATAAATAAAATTTATAAGATTCAGAATTTCTTCAGTCATAATCAGATGCTTTACAACAGTTAGTTGCCATGAGTGAGATGCATCTACAGTGGCATTATTTTACTACGTCGCATCTCCAAACTGACTTAAACACAAGGTTGAAAGACCTTAGCATCCATAAAATGATGCTGACTGACTTCAGCAAGACTTACACCTCCAAAAATTCGAAAAATAGTCTACGTTGTTACCCATAAAATGTTAATTACTTAAGATGTACGTGAATAACGTCCAACACCAGGAACATAAGTTCTTACACAAAGGACAAGGAGATGGATTGAGGTTACTGGGTCAGTTATTTATGGAATGCATTAGTCTTAGCAATCCTTCTTTACTATCTGTTTGATTACTCCTTTACATGGTGAAATCTTACTTGGTAAATGATTGTTGATGGCATCTTTGATTTACATGATTACGCTACGTCATTTCTCAATTTGATTCTACCCCATCAGGATAATCCTTTCCAAAACGCATGGCCAAACCGACGTGAACGTAAGATACCATAGATCACATGAGCAAACGTTACTGGATGCCGAACACCCAGAAAACACCTAGAAGAACATTTATAATCTTCTTATGGAAATCCAACAGTTCGACACCTTGCAGGTTGAACAGGCTCTAGTTAAATTGATAGCAAATTAGACTAAGGGTTTTGCCCCTTTCTTGCAGTGCATGAGTTTATCGTAAATGTGTATTTTTATTCACTATTTAACACATAACCATTTAAGCACATTCTGTATGGGCACATGCCATTTTAGCGATATTCAGCCATTTAAATACGGTTGAATCTACAATTTCTGTCAAATATTATCCAAAAACATTTGATGATTAAGATAATTACAGTCATTGTCAGAAGTGCTCAAGATGACCTTACGGCTGTATTGGTAAATAACCACTCTTATGCCTGAAGTTATGCTTCCGTCACCTAAATATTAACCTTACCTAACTACTCTTACAAAATTTCCACAGTCCCTTTGTACTGGGGTATGAAAGGAGTCCCGTAATAGACTGATGTACAAAAACCTGGCCCAAGGATCCAGATGTGACCTGTGCAGACTTTCCTGGAAACTGTGTTGATGGGAGGACAAATTCGAATGTAAGAATCTAGTCCTTTTCCAGAAATACCTACAACTATAATATACATACATTGCCCATACATTTATACATTTATACATTGTGGTAAAGTCAACTGCAAAATCAAAAGTAGCTGCATAAATAGAACTCATGGGGCATTATCCAGCTTATTTAGACTTGACGGGGTGAGAGGTGTTCTGTATGGAACCTGCACTAAAGGTTAATGTCGACCTCTCATGGACACTACCAAGTCTAACAGTGCTAAAAGTAACCTCTGTCTCTCTCAGTGGGCACTCTATTTAACACGCTTAAACTTTCGGTTCACTCGATGATTGACTGGTTTATTCCATCCAGAAGATTACGTGTCAAGTTGGGTTTTTTTCTTAGAAAGACAAACTCAAATGTTTTAAACATGGACGGTTTTCAAAATGTAACGTTCTATTTACCTACGCTTCGCTAAACGTTAAGGAAGATTGGCAAAGATTTTGAATTTTTGCAGACATATGCTGGCATCATTAGTACAAAAATGTAAGAATCATGAACATTTCGTACTGTGTGCCCCCCCCCCCCCCAAAACGGTTTATCCATTTCTTATGCCCGCAGTAAGAAAAAGCACAAATACAAAAGATTTTCTTGTACTTGTTCTCGTGCCGTGACATGAGACACATTAACACGGGAAGCTAAAGGACGCGCTCACAACAAGGCTCCTCTCCCCTAAGGAATTCTACGAGTGTCCATTACAACAGGTAGAACACGGATCTCATACCCTACTTCATCATGCCTCGGACCTTGTTACTGACACATAATTATCTTGTTGTCCTGCTGCTTTGCTATCCAGGGTCTGTTCGTTTCTTCGTGTCTTCTGAAGGCAGGTAATGTATCACGTTTCAAAGACCTTGTTGCTATTAATGATGTTTGTTACGTTCGCCGCTCTTCCTGGAGCGACTCTTTTGTTAGTGAACGAAACAAACTGAAATTTAGATCTTGAAATCTTGATGAAATAATTTGTATCAAAATTCTGATACGCTGCATAGTATAACATATCTGTTACACTGTACTCGATCGGTACTATGTTTAAAACTCACAGTTAGAGTCACCCCAAATTACGAAAATTGTGGTCCAAGTAGCTGGCACTCGGTCTACAGAATTACCTGGAACTCGTGATCAAAACACGTAAGACTTAGCAGCAGTTGTCGTGATCACTATCAAGAAAATAAAACTCAGTTTATAGTGATCACAGGACTTCTAAACCTAAACTCAGTCTAAGAGCAAAAATGTGAAGATTTTAATCATTCATTTAATCGTCGCTTTTCGTTCATTTATGAACAGATCATAACAGACCTGATAGACTAATAGAAAAAATTCACTTTCACTGGGTTAAAAAAGATCTAAATTATTGTTCTGTAGGCTGAGTATTACTACAATAACGTTAACATGTAAAAATCCTGTTGCATAATCTCTACGATAATCTCATTCATGTGCTTTTTGGTACAGATTATCAACTACTCATGAAAGGCAACTGAGATTAATTTTCAGCAAAGAAAATAACGAGGGTAAAAAGGCAAACGGTGAAGTAGAATCTTACTGCATCTAACTGTTAAATGGCATGCATAGGCTAAGAGTTGTACATTACCTTTGTTTTTCAGCACCATGTTTTCGACTAGAAACGTAGAACTTACCTAAAATAGAATAAGGAAAAAGTACTTAATCACAATATTAGCATAACAATAACATTGTACACTTTACTTTTGAAAGAAACAAAGAGAAAATACATAAAATTACTCGAGTATCATAATGTGGCAACTTGTTGCATGGATGCATACTTAAGAAAATCAAGTGTTGTATTAAATATTGCGAGTTCTACAAGTGGAATGGTCAATGAGCTCAACTACTAATAAGGTTTTAGACATAAACATATTTATTGAACTGTCCCAAGTAATAGATACATTTGAATACAACGTAACATGTAACTTACTCTTGGCAAAGGCTCAACTGTATTATGAAGTATGAACAGGATTTTATGTTTAATTTAATTGATATAAATTGTCATCTATTTCACATTTAAACATATTCTAATTTCTCAACAGTAGATGCGATACAATTTCAAGCATTAGATGTTTGTATTGAAACGGCAGAAAACCGACCTTCCCAATGACATGAGGTGGCGGCGGCTGGGATTATCCGGAGAGGTTTCGGCTTGCTTCGTGCATTTTGTATGGTAAACTAAAACCAGCTAAAACCGATTTCCATTGTCTTTAAAATGTCAAGGTAAATTTTCATCTTGAAAAACATCTTGTGACTCTCATACCAAGGACCACTTAGGAAATCAGATCTAAGGTCATAAGCCGTATTTTGTTCTGTATTTTAAGTCATAATGTCTATTTAACTTGCCGCACCATTTAAAAAGTTAAATTGTCGATTAATTAGGTAGGCTTGTGTCCTTCTAGCTTAACACTATTAGCATATGTGATTAAAATATCAATTTTATTTGCTTCAAATGGAGGTGTGCGCTTCGAACCACAACCTCACTGGATACTTTTATGTTAAACAACAAATAAAACTCGCAAACAAACGAAGACTCGCAAGAATGCAGCGGTGTTTGTTAACAACAGGAAAACATGCATTGAAGGAATTGGCCATCATTATTAATGGGGAAGTAAGTGGACAATAGTTCAATGGAGTACATAATGTCAGACATAAAACTCATGACTGGAGATTGAAAAGTAGTCCGGGGATGACACTACAGCTCTCCCATTGATTAGCACGCTCAATGCAGACTTTATTGCATTTAATCGTATCCCCACTTCTGAAGAAGCGTGTCCGATGTCACAGGAAAAAGACGTTTTTAGTAATCTCATTTAGGTAAAAAAAAATAGCCACGTAAAACTGAAGTGCAGTGATTTATTCACATGTCAATATGGTCATTAACCCAAGCAGATGGAAACATGTTTTTGATGGTACAGCCTACACCAGACTACTTTGTACTATGCCCATCAAGTGGTTCTGTACTTGGACGGACAACTCGTTTGTTGCAGCTGAATGTCCAGACCAATCAAACTACAGACACAATCCCATGTTCCCTGATAGCTTTTGTCAAGACACAAGGATGGATTTCTATAAAAAGCTAATGGTGAATTCATATAGAAAAGAGCAGCTGTTCGACCAAAATTCATTGTTATGTTATTGAAAGGGACGATAAAGTTTTTGAACCTTTTTAACTTCAAAATACCCACTTTGTAAGGCCTACAAAATTTATTGTAAGGCCTACAAAAATTTATTGTATACTCTGCATTACATCGCCGATGAAAGTTTTGGAATGAAAATACGAGGGTTTTTTTACAGACCGAGAACATTCACACAATTAATCCTAAAGAGTCGTACAAAGTTAGTGTTTTGTTCAGTTGTTTTGGTGCCTCTTGATAGTGCAAGGGCTAGAAAGGAGAACCCTACCAACAGGATTCTTGCAGTCCTGAACACCAATCTCTGTACCAATCTCAGCTGCTATGTGTACACAAACCTTAAAAACCAGCAGTACCGAATTTCCCGTATTTTAGCCCATGGGCTATATGTGGGGAAAGGCCTAAATTAACAAAATTTGGCATGTAATATAAGCCCATGGGCTTACAAGTGGGGGACACAAAAAGTGCATCTTACCAGTTTTTGGTATTATGCTTTGTTTTCTTTTCACATGTGCTTGTGAAATCATTTCACAAATTATTTCTTGACTTTAAATTCTGTAATGAATATAAATAACAATTAATTGGTTTGTTGTTCAGGTAATTCAATTACTTTTGCTGGCTTAAAATGCCATTTCAATATTAATTTCCAACACATATAATGTCAAAGTGGAAATTAAAATTTTTAGCCCAGGGCTACTTTATGGGGAATATTCCCCACTTACAATCCATGGGCTTATGTTTGGGTGGGCTATATTACGGGGAAATCCGGTAAGTATTTAGCCATGACACAGTAAGTGCTAAATGTTTTACTACAGACTTACATACATATGCGTATATAACCTTCGTGAACTCTTGCTTCACAAAAGATTTCATAGAATGAAGTATTTAATTAGTTGCCTGTTGTTGCGTGATTCCCGTCGGGTTTCCTACTGTGTACTCTTTTAGGTATGAAATAGTTGCGTTCAGCATGTTATGTAAGACTTTTCCCTTTTAATTCGGTCATTGACTTTTTCTTCCTAAATGCATAATAAATGTGACTGAGAAAATATTAACAATGATGGTGACTGAGAAAGTACATGAGTATGAAATGCTTTAAAATTGTTTCAAAAACTTCACTTCAAATTATCAATGATATTGATGATATTGATGATATTGATGATATTGATCCAATCATTAAAAATTAAACATTTAAAACTTAAAAAACACAAAATAGGTCTGACTGATATTATGGACATAAATACGCATTTTGATCGTCTCAAATAATCGCATAACATTTTTCATGTTCTCTCCTGAGTAGCTCTTTTAACAGAACTCACGGGGCATTATCCAGCTTATTTAGACTTGCCGAGGTGAGATGTATTCTGTATGGAACCTGCACCAAGGTTAATCCCGACCTCTCAAGGAGATTACCAAATCTAAGTACTCTGTTCCCCACCAGTCACATTGTCCTTTCATTCGCAAGATACTGCCAGGGTACACACGAGAACGCCATTGATAGACTTCCCATAGCACAACACATATCTTGTAGCTACCTGTACAAAAGGTACAGGACCGAAATTAGACACATTTAGAACAAGTCGATAGGTAAATGTCTATGCAGTTGCAATAACGAAACAATTGAGGGGGCAAAACGATTGCAACGTTCACAAACCACCTTTTAGGAATAGAGTTTCACACAACATATGGGGTGTAGGCTAAATAGGATGCAAAGGCCATTTCCATACCTGCCGCAACTTAGTCTTTTCTCCCGTACGAGGTGTTAAGTTTAAACAAAGTATAAATGGGCGCATTGAGAATTTGACAAGTTTCTCATTTGAAAGTAAACTTGCTACCCTCACTGGGAAGTTGTGCAAAACGTTTACCATAGAATCCTTTATATTGTAGAGATGTACTGTGTAGACAAAGTAACGAACTGTGTGGTTCAATAACATTGCGTGAAGTAAGCAAGAGTTTTCCCAACGATGGACGACAGTTCTATTCTGAAGGGCTTGCATGCAATCTACCTTCAAATTTCATATTACAATAGAAGAAGAAATTGACTATAATAGCAAAAGATTATTTTTCAGGTAGTAGAAGACGCCATTCTTATTGATATCGTGCAAAAATGGGATGTTTTTGGGGGCCATAAGGATCCTCATACGGTAGAACCTGCTTTAACAAGCCATTGCTCTTAGCGGCCACATAGCATTTACCGCCAATAAGTGGGTTTGTTTCTTGTTTTATCACATCGATAACTCATTGCAATCATCACTGTTTTGTGAGGTCTCCTGTCATTTACAGCCTTTTGACGTTGTGAGTAAGGTGACCCCTCAAAGCAGGTTCCACTGTATGTCCCTGCCACGACACAATGGTATCTCTGGGGTTAAACAATTACGGCCTTGGTTTGTACTTGCAGGAGTGATCAACCAGAGAATGGTGATCAGACAAGGAAACCGAGAATGAAAAAAGTCTCAAATGTGAGTACTAGTGCCTACAAAGTGCACTGAACAAAGAAGAAGTTTCAAATACACAAATTCAAACACAAATATAAATATTACCTCATACTGATTCGTTAAGGTTTCTTTGTTACATTATTGCATAATGTTGAAGAATCATTTGAAAATCTCCAATGTAAATTTCCAATTGTAATGTGTAACCAGCTTAAACAACAATACAAATCTATTGTTACAATAATGAACACTTCGAAGAAGGAAATACCTTAGCAATGGTGCAAAATGGATAACAGATAACATCTAATGACCGAGCCTTGAGCTACCATGATCCAGTTACTCAACATTACATACTGACAATTTGGCATTTGAATAAAGACATCAATCAGTTTTCCTCCAGGGAATCGGATGCTACTTAACGTCACAATTCACTCTGCAAATATTTCAACACCAGACGAGGGAAATATGTCTTCAAGCCCCTTTTGAGAAAAATGACCAATGATAAAGATGAAAAATGCATCACGTAAACAGAGTTTAATCAGTGTTGTGATTTACAAAAATAAGAATGTTTAATCAGTTCTGTGAAAATACAGTTTTGTAACTAATAAACACAAGATGATAAAAAGACACATACAATCTCAAACATGATGCTTCGGATGCTTGATGCTTGGGACAAATTCATACTTGCAAACAAAGGGATATTTCGCCTTGCTCTGCAAAAGCGTCTCTGTTATTTCCTGCACAATTAGGAAAAACTAAACTATGGCCCATTATCAATGAAATGTCACAGGGCAAGAACTTTCCTTAAGAAAGAAACGTAGAAATTGTCACACAATATCTTAACCCATTACAGAAATGTACAGATGTATTAGATATGGCCAGGTCATATAAATAAATTTCCGATGAAGGGCACCTCATTGCAGAAAAAAGGAGTCTGCGTCACTGAAGCTATTAACTTTAGGAAATAATGATTCTATAATTTATTAGATTTCTAGAAAAGTTTTACATTCTAAAAAGTTTTATTCTCTTATCAGAAGTAATTTAAATATTTTTGGAAGCGTCTGGTACGAGTGGTAAAAATTGTTTTGCTCTGGACTTGTAATTCTGCCCTAAACCCGTTGTTGGCGAAGCTGTCTAAGCAGCTGGGAGTGTCATGTTTAGAATCCTCGCATGCACCCCCTCGCATTTAAAAATGACGTATTAATTATTCTGCATTATATCTTCCGTTACATTAGAAAAATGTCCTGGTTTACAGATTTATTGTTAACGCATTTTTATTCACAGAAATAAAATTAACCATTCAAGAAATCCAAATCGCTATTGAGAAATATATTTTAAAGAAAGAAAATAATTTTCAAAACATTGTAATAATAGAGATTTATAAAAGAGAAGTTACCTAGCCCATACAATCATAATTAGTTTTGCGCAACTTACATTGTAGACACCCTGCTTTATTTCACAGCTTTAAGATGTACGATATCTAGTTATATTTTCCATTAAATTAATTGCACACTTCTTTGCTTTTCTCCCATTAGCAGCTGAAAGACCGCGCTCAATGTGATTATAGGCACATTACCATGTTGTGTAGTGGGACTTTTGCGAAGAAAATGTGTTTTACTTCTATTTATAGCGAAGCTAAGTGTGATTTGCGACAGCTGGACATTGTACACAGAAACCTTTCTACTAATATGCAGATCCCTAACCGACGAAAAAGCGCATAATGTAATAGGCTTCTGTCCCCATTAACCAAATTATCTGCGAAAAAAGTATAGTTAATAGAATTGCGTGACTTACATGTACTTATACACTGATAAAAAAGTTTAATTTTCGGCGCTTTTTTCTGGTTTATAATTTTCAGTTACTTATACGGGGGACAAACAGGCTAATCGTCACACCCCGTGACTCTGAAAGTACTTCTTTTATCCCAAGTACTGAGACTGCACGATGTTGGAACAACGTATTCTCACTTTTATTACTAATTCTAAGTAACCTTATTCTAATGCAGCGCTTTTCCAACAACTCAAGATACTCATAGACTCATAGGCTAATTTGTTACAAAACTGACATCTACATCCGACAGGGAATTGATACATAATTGAAGAAAACTTTTATACGTAAACCATTTTACACATTGTGTCAAATCAAAACAGAAAAGAGCGAGATAGGTGTAATTTATTTTCATTGTTAGAACTTTATTTTCCTCAAAAACATTTCTCAAAATAACATCAAGTGATACATTTAGGAAGGTATTTTGTGGCAACATTTAAGTTTTCAGAACAAGTACATCCACTTTAAAACACCCCAGAGAATTTTTACACTTTTCATGTTGATATTTCGCGCCAGTTTACGACATTCTTGGGGAAAGGATCTTGCTGATAAGGGATTTTTTGTCAGATAAACATGTAATTAAGTGTATGCTTTACGGTTTTACACTTAGACTAAACTACACAGCCTGAAGGCTCTGCTCTAGGAGTGTTGAAGTAACATTTTGTAGTGGTCGATATATCTCATGGTGTCTCTTAAATGTACAGAAGAGTTGTGTGCGTATTTTCAAGACACCAGTTCCCTAAGTGCTCTCAAGTACATTTCTTAAGAACAATTAGGTACCTGGCAAAAACATCGAAGTTCAAATTACCAACATAATTTGAAAAAAAAAGAAATAAAACAAAAAAAACTTTGCCATTGCTAATAAAGATACAGAGAATCTATTTTCGGCACGCGCTTGAAGCAAGGTATTTTATATTTGACTTTTATGCAAAACTAGAAGCATTCTTTTATGTTGACGATAACGACTTGGCAAGCAAAATCAAAATATATGGACAACCTCTAATGTTTCCATACACACTTGTAAATATTTCATGGTTACTAATTTCTTGTGACTATTTTTTATACATTGTATTAACAAGGACTGAGTACGACGAAAACGAAATGAAACTAACTCCGCACTGTTGTACTTTATTTTCTATGTAAATTGGCCATTTGCCTCATTAAACAAACTCTCATGCAGCTGATTGGCAATTACATGGGGGGAAATGATTGATTCCTTCAAGAAATCTGATGCCATGTAAGATAAGAATATGTTAGATGTACTGCAATTAATCACTTTCATTAATACAGTCTACATTGAAACAATTACGGTGCAGATCCAGGCTTAATGAACTTGTTTATGTAAAGTGGTCTTAATTATTTACATACGGTAATGAATTTAAAATTTTATTATTGTCTAGAACATTAAGCAATAAAATCAGCATAAAAAGTTTATCTTTTTCTTTGTTATTTAAATTTGTTTGCTTTACAGCACGGGAACATAATGTTGCGGAAAAGTGACATACAGGTAAGTGTAAGTACCCAAATATAGATCCCCAAGACTTATTTTCCGGCGACAAAGATAAAGCAGCAGTACACAATTTCTCCACTGCTATATAATCACAATTTTTCCTTATTCGACGACTCGCCAATCACCACATTTCTACATCAAAGTACCATTCGCCTAATTGAATCACTGTTTACAAACGTGTGTAATACGATTGAGCTTTCCTCATTACAATTAGCTGCAAAGCCAAAAAAGTTACTCTTTACTAAATGTCAAACGTGCCAAAACTGCGCTGGAAAACGATACAGGTTCATAATGAGGTTGATGCCCGTTTTCCCGTGTGATGTTTCTTTAAGCGATCATCAACATAAATAATTATTTCAACGAAATGAAAAGTTCCCTTTTCATCTTTAATTTATTAGGTCACTTCTGCCTCATAGCAACTCATAACGATGCTACTCAATGCAATGTTTGCAAATTATTAAAAACATCACAACATGCGAAGTTCTCTTTGAAATAGAATAGCCTTGATAGGACACAGCTCATTCTACGGGAAATGTGTTTCACTAGACAATACGACATAACAGAAGGGAAGATCTTTGTGATACCTTTTTGTCCGGGTCTCATACTTTACGATTACCTTTATGATTAACTACGGATATTTCAGAATATATATATATTACTTATAATACTTGTCTCTATTCATAACAGGTTTTGAAATTTCAAAACCTAAGCCGTGATTAAGTTAATTAATTTCAGTACAGGGAATTCCTTTCGAAACTAACTGCAGAAGGTTTCCTTCAGTAACAATAACTATGGCAAGCACAACACGTGTGTCAATTTCCCATAATGGCATTTGAATATTTCATTGCGATACGGTTAAAAATTCTGCATGACGGACTGATTGTCTCTTTTCCATTTACTGAATAAATTAACTTGCAACATGATTGATGATAAATTCAAAATATTTCACATGTTAATCTTGAGGTTGAAACTGTACTGATCCGAAGCAAGAGGTAAAACAAATAAGGTAAAAAAAAGTTCAGTTCCTGATGAATGGTAAATTGATAACTCTTTTATCGCCCACAAGTCACACCAATAATTCTTCGCGGAAAGACTAAAATTGTGCTCTAATGTTTCTATCCTTGACCAATCAGGTCAGTGTAAATGGCCAGGTGTAAACATCTGTGCTGGTGACAAAATGAAACAAGGTTCCCATATTTTTCCATTTACTATTTGCAGAACATATCTGGTGGGCCAAGACCCTGGGCTTGTTCTTGAGAAAGTAATTACATTTTGTTTGTTTGTTTGACGCTTAAAATAATCTGACACTTAATAAACTCAATAAACTCACGTAGCTTTCCCTGTTGTAAGCCTTGTCGCAACTAAAAATAGGGATTAAGATTATGACACACATTATTACGGTAGATAATAATCTACGCTTGTGCGACGTTCTTCAGCGCAATATTCCTGTGCACCAACCTATATTGAAGTGAAGAACACGTGTAGCGGAAAAGGCGCGCATAAATTGATTATAAATGATGTATTTCATAGTCCTAAACCCTTATTTTCGGCCAGATCTATTTAACGACGTGAATAAACAAAGTTACGAGAGGCGTTTTTGATTTAGTTGAGACAAGGCTAATAATGTTTCGAACAGAAAAAATAATCCAAAGATAATTTGATGAGATGGTTTTTAGGACTGTGTCTGATCCTGGCCTAAGTGAACTCAGTGAATTACAGTAGGATATCATCTAGTAGAGTGCTGAGATTAGAGTTCGAGGCTGTTACGCACATCCATTAAGAGACAGGCGTGTCGGTTGTTTAGCAATATGACTTTTTGGAGTAAATCTTGAAGTAGCATCCAGTCCTTAATGGCGGACAAATGTACAATGTGTACGCGTTGTTGAAACTTGGCCAAAAGGGTCAATAGCTTTTATCTTCTTGCCAAATATAGAGCAGTGTTCTTGTGAAATCTTGGCATGTGCTTCATCAATCACTGAGGGCTGGTCGCCGCACACGAAGAGATGAGTGTTTGATTAATGAGCACAATTAGGTCAACGATGTTAACCAGATAAAGTACCATCAAACTGCACTGGGGAAATTTAACGCCATATTGAGAGGTCATAGATATCAAGCCAAAGTTTTTCAATTTTTTTTTAATTTCGGGACGAAAAGTTATCTGTCAAACCTAAACATTGCTAGATGTTGGCCTTCGTATCACCGTATTATAATGACAGTGTATTGACCTAGAATGAAAACAATGCAACGAAATCATCCCCTGAAACATATCATTCTCTGGGTCGATCTAACACAAATGTGAAAAACTCAAATGACTAGTTGTAACATGATCCACGCTTGTATCACAACCTGTCAACCTTAAACAGCTACAGTTACACAAAGGAAGAGGTTACAATGGTTCGCAAAGGGCACTTTGCTGCTAACATCATGCAATACCCTCCTGTGCATTCAGAACTTTCAAACTCGGCTCGGGGAAGAGATCCAAGAAAACAGCCACAATTGTTGATACAAGTAGCCTTGTATCGCAGATAAAAGGTGGTATAAGAGGTAATGCCGAAATTATCCCTCAATGTACATTTGTGTAAAGTTGGGGTTTTCGTTAGACTTATGACATTTTGAGTGAGGTATGGAAGAAGATCACATGGTAATGAGGTACCGATAAACGATAATATATCCCAGCGTATGCCTGCTGCTGTGTTTATGGCGACACATTAGGATTTCGAACACATATTTCATCACTCGAGTGTCACTGTAAAGTGATTATCCTTCTACATGCCTCACACTGATACGTCTTTATTGCCGACAATTTACCAATGTAGCGATGCTTTTGTACTAATGTCCTTCGCGCAAAGATACGAAAGGCACCTGAGATGTTCTGTAATTATGTTCAGTCTTATGTTTTCGATAGCAAATTTCCAGTGACTCTAATCATAACAAAAAGGAAATTCACTAGTCGTACAATGCAGTAGTTCATTTTTACCGCGCTACTCAGAGGTTCTTTTGAGAGAGCCTAGAACCCATTATGCTCCAATTAAGCTCCTCCCACTACTCACATTATTGGTTAAGCTGGGGAGAAC
>JBCAUI010427506.1:0-14123 GCA_038406195.1 Haplosyllis anthogorgicola | reverse complement strand
ATAATTATATAATGATTGATTCTAAGCAAAAAAGAGTAGACGGATGTTTCAGTGTAATAAACAACTAAAGAAATTTACGTTTTTACGTGTGTTATGTAAATGATTGATGTTTAAGCTCACCTAATGTAGTGGTGGATTTAACAACAATTTCAGATAAAACAATTTCAAATAAAAACTTTAATAAGTGAGCCGTGAAGTTATTATTAATTGACAAGCTAGTAAAACATTGTACAGAAGTATTGTTAATTTTACCTTCTTATTATGCCTGAGGGTAGTTACGGCTGGTAGAAATGATTGATGAATTTTTGTTTGCACAGAAATTACATAAATCATAATGTTTTATTCTTAAGTACATTATTTGGCTAATCATTACTCCATATGGGTTCATTTTAATTTTTGAATGATAAATTTGTTTACAATTATAGAACTGAAAAATACACAATGAATTTTAAACCCAGGGAGGTGTCCCTAAACTAAGGTATCTTTGATTAATGTACTACTTCTCAATTCTGTTTCAAGTCTTGCACCAATTGTAAAAGGAAAACAAATAGGTCAAATAAATAATTAAAATATATTGATATGTACAAGCACATCACCCATAAACAGCGTTGAATTTTAGGTTGCAAAATGTACATAAAGAACTAGATAAGATTGTATCAAAGTTAGTAAGAAGGAAAATGTTGATGAAGGCAAATTGAATGTAATGTTGGTGATAATCCGGTAATCTATCCAATCTGTTTGCTCGCAGGCTACGTAATTCGATCACTCAATTCCAAAAATAAGAAATAAAGATCGAATCGTGAATCTGACTCATGATTTTGAGCTCTTTGCGGCAAAAATATTGTGTTTTGTGCCATGTTTACCTACAATTATTATAAGACTAAAATGGTTTGTAAATAGGGTGACCATTTGTTTGTAATTATAACTCTAATACCATCCTTAGCTATAGATTACTACAGGTGCCAACAAATATATTGTACAGAAACAGCAGGGTAGTGATGCATTTACCAGGTGTAAAGTGCACTCTTCCGGAATCTACACAAAGACTTGACGCAAACATTATTCATACTAAACAAAAACATTTCATTTGAAGTGAAACTGTAGTTTATCTTGTGTACATTCAATCCTATTTTGCATCAAGAGAATCAAGACCAGCCTTACTAAATATGAATATCAGAATTGTGTTTGGTTAATCAGCTGCAAAATCATTCTTTTTCTGCCCGCTAGACACACTTTTATGTTATTTCCAGAGAAAACTATTTTAGTAAACTGAACAAAAGACACATCGGAGGCAAGTATGCATTCTATTTGTTTTTCAAAAAAATTGAAAATGAAGTTATTTATAGAAGTCATAAAACTCTTTTTCTTCAAAATTAATCTGTCTCAATAACACAACAAATTATTTCTGTGCAGGGAATTGCCCTGTTAAATACACATATAAATATTTGATGGCGCTCCTTAGAATAGTTTTGATGTGTAGACTTTAATTGTGATGGATGCTTCATTCTGTTCAATCTAATGTTACAGAAATGCCATTTAATCCATATTTTTTATTTTAATAAGTGACAATCCATAGAAAAACGTTCTTGAGAGAATAATGTAAAGCTGGATACATATATATGCCTTAGTTTTTATTATTCCTAACTTTTATACTTGTACACAGTGCTCTTGCTTGATGTATCAATTATCAATAATTGTAGAAAACATGTATTTAAGGTATTACATGTACAATAGTTTACTGGATACAAATTATAAAGTGTGGTGAGGGTTATTGCATCAGAGAAACATCGTCATGACACATAATTAAAGGACATATATTGAATATATTTATTCAAGATTTTTCCAAATTATTTTCTCTGCCTAAATTAGGCAAATTTAGGCTAATTTAATGGCCGTAATATTGGTAATTTAATGGCCGTAATATTGTGTATTTCAAAATGTTGATAACAAACAAATTATTGATATTCTTTATATTAATCAATAGTATATTTACAATTTCTAGTTAAAGTGAAATATTCAAAAATTACATAAGTAACTAGAAATAGGAAATTAAATTAGCCTAAATTAGGCAGATTGGGCAGGGCATGAATTAGGAAAAACCTCTATTGGGACAAGAATATATTTTCTCATTGCATGAAAACTCTCGTTAATTATTAGAAAAATTGCTTTCTTTAATAAAATCTCTTTGAAATATAGAAATATAACACCCTATTTCGTGACGTTTTATCAAGGAGCACAACATCTCTGGTATACCACCTCGATTTAAGAAAAAGGATCTTTGTGTATTCAAAACCGAAGATTGCCACTTCTACCAGGACCTCCAGATTTCCTGTTCTTTTTCGCAATACAAAACCTACCATTACTCTACCACGATTGTACCCTTGTAGTTTGCCCGATCCCAATCGACAGTCCCGCAAGCAGCAGGTTCGAAAGTAGAGAATTGTGACAGGGGGTTTCCTTAAATGTTCCCTCTTTTTTACCAATCTTAGAAAACACCAGCAGATAAAACCTTAATACCGAGCATCAACACTTCATGTCAACTGTTAAACCAGTTTTGACGGATTTGGCTCACAGCTCTAAGCTACCAAGAAAGGAAGACTTGATGGAAATAAATTGAATGCTATGTGGGTGATAATATGGTAATTCAGCCAATCTGGTCTGTAATGGTCCGGGTGATTCAGTTAAGAAAATCAGATCTGTGCTGTAAATACATTTGGGAATCATTTGATCGAAACATATTGTAATGAAAACAGTCCATGATTTGCCAATTGAACCGATATAAATTTAGATCTATTTATTTAATATTTACATGTAGTTACCCAAAACTCAGAAACTGAAATATTCTTACTTACAAAATTGATGCAACTGCATTTTGACATATATTGCTAGTGCGCGTAACGATAGATAAAGAAACATGCCGCAAAAGAAGAATGGAATAAATGGCACTAAGTACGAATTTATGTTCGCTTTCAACGTAGATCCCACTAGAGCCTTAAATCAGGGAATTTTGTTATGCTTCTACCATTACTCAGTGCTTTGGTTTGTTTATTGAGCACAAGAGCCCATACATATTGAACCAAGACAGTAAGACGTTCACGATGTTCAGAGTACATATATTACACAAAGATTTTTTGGACAGGTAAAATATTAAGAATTAATTGATAAAATTTGGAACCAAAATGTCAAAAATACATTGTGCGATTTAAAAAATATTTTAATATCACAAATGAGAGTGCGTCATACAAACAATAAGATTTTGATATTCACAAATAGAAAATACAGAAGATGTTCCCGCATAACAATAATTTTTTGTCAAGGCATTCTTCTTTCGTTGATATGTCAAATTATGTAACTAATCTAATTTGGCCGTTTTTCTCTCTTTATCTTAAGCTCCTTTTTGAAATACTAAGCTGCTGATGAATTCCACATAAACTTACTTGTGTAGTCCAAATTGTAACCTAACGAGGTCACTTCCTGGTGTGGAGACCTAATATTCAGCAATTTCACCTCAAGTGTTGAATAAGCTGGAGAAATTAATGGTTCAATCCCTCTTTCCCTGTGGAAACTTAATCAGATTTGGGATGTCCTGATGATCATGTTGTACTCACTGAATGGCCTCAGGGAAACAATTTGTCTCTTAGTCAAGATATTTTCTCTGACTGATTCGGTCAGATTTGAAGTTTTCCACATAGATAAGAGTTTATGTGGAGATATTTTAGCCTTGCTGGTTAAAGCTACAAAACTTTGAAATCGTTTTGTTAATTTTGAAGAAGAGACTCACGAATCAGATTCAGATACTTGTCTGTATAAATAACAAAAGTTTTGGGTATTTATCTGCAGTTTTGTCTGCAAATTTAGGTCCTGGGTTTATGTAAGTTTCAGACCACATATAATTTTTTTTTACTGGGGGAAGTTTCTAAGTTCAGTAACGCAAGAGGACATGAACAGTTTTGATTGCTTTGTAATAAGTACACGCTTTCATTTCGATTTGAAGGCCGAATAAAACAATAATTGATGGTAATTTCGTATCTAGTCAGAAATTTTCTCACAAATTGTATATAGCATTTTGAGCAATTTTAGATGATATGACAAAGTGGAGAATAAAAGGGCAAATTATTAAATATTAGTTTTCTTTCTTCACAATAGTCACCAGTAAATTACGTCGTGATGCAAAACCTTTTATTACAGACGAGAACAAAACCAACAGTTTCAAGACCTGTGTTGGTGGTGCATTGTCATTTCTACAGATACCTTTAAATATAATTAATTTTTAGATCTGTTCATTTAACTGTCGCATATCGTGATGATAAATGAAATAAAACCAAGTCTAAAGATATGAATGGCATTCAAATTATTTCTTTTTCACTTTAACATTTAGTAGGCTCCATAAATGACATTCAAATGACTTTTTAATTTAACCATCTCCTCTACAAACACATTATTTTTCCTTCGACCGCCTTTCCAAAAAAATAATAAGTGCATTCAACAACTTATGATGTACAAGTTATAAAATGTAATCCTAGATGGGTTGTCTCTTTAAACCATTTAAATGTCTCATAAAGAGATAATTCAAAGATGATTAAAGTCGTTCAGCAAGAAAAGAAAAGAAAGTGAAATAATATATATCCTGTTTTGTACATTTGAGAAAATTTATATACATAAGAAATTAATTTTTTAGGGTTTACTTCTTTGATGAGATCTTAGTAGTAAAATCATAATACATGTGTACGGATCCACAATGGTGACAGACTTTGCTCTCCTAAACTTCAACTTCGTGTGTGTGCACACACAAAATTTCAAGTTTTTTTAAATAAAGATAACACTTCTGTGTAACACCTTATGTAACACTTCTACGTTGTCGTCCAATGTATGCATTTTATACGTTCTTCTCCTTCAAAGATGCATTTAAAATTATATATTATTATCATTATGCGAGAGCCACGATAAGAATGTTTTATTTCTGATTATTGTGAATTAATGAAAGGTCGAAAGGTGAACCAGGGATACAGATTCACCAGAATACAGAACCACAGTCTAAATAATGTAAAATTAACCTGATATTTAGAATGTGGTCCAACGAAAAGTAATTTCAAGACAACCTAAATTTATGTAAAATGTCTGATAAGAGTTACAGTTTTTAACTTACAAAAAGCCTTTCATTTAAACACTGTATTTTACATTATGTTAATTTACATCTACAAGACCATCTCTAGTAACAAGATCATAGTCTTTTATTTTGTGCCAATTTTCTTTGACCAAATGGGTAATTTAAATTTATAGGACCACGTCAAGCACAGAAGACATCTTACAACATTTTGTAACAAAAAGAAATGTGTATATAATACACCTGAAACATGATAAAACAATTACTCTCTTTACGAGCGCAATTCGAGAATGTAATATAATGCATAAATGTAATAGACTGATCACGCTTTGTTGTACTAAGGTCCACCTCAGACTTCCAGTGCAGATGTAGAAGTCAACTGATAATTCTATCAAACTATGTGCAAGTATAATTTAGCGAACTGTGAATGTACGCCAAACTACAGATCCTTTTATGCAGCAAGCTCCAGTTTCATTTGTAAAATTATACTTAAAATTAATTCTTATCCAAATAGTGTATTCAGATCACCTTTTGAAATATTTTCATAGCGCACTATGAAATGGAATTTAGTAATATTCCATTTTAATTTCCTTGCTTTTGAAAGTACAGTTCAAAGTCTTTGAAGATGTGTTACATGAACATTTCTACTGCAGGCGAGCACTGCTGAAATCATTGCAATATTATGGTTGATCAGTTTTACAAGGGGTAAGAAAATAGAGAGGAAATTTGGTTCGAACGCACCAACACACTGATAATTTTATTTTCATTTTATTACGCTATTACCTTGAATTTAGAATCTTTTACCTGTTAAATGTAGTTTTAGTCAATGTTTCTATTTGGCCGCTATTTAGCCTTTATAACTATGGAAAATTTCTCATTTGCGAAATATTTAACTAGAGATTGTTCATCAAAGAGAAAGGTTATTAGGCCACATTTCCATACTGCAAACCGTGGTACTCTAAGAGTAGACTGACCAAGCAAACCTCATTATAACCAGTAACAATAGCAATCTACCAGGCATCTTTAGGGCCTTTCAGATGTAACTACATTCTAAAGCATTGGACAGACTGTCAAGGACATCGCTTTCAAGACGACAAATGATTTACTTTACTTTAGGAAATTGATAGAACGATAACAAAACTTAACCCACTATCTTCACTTAATTTTGAGTAAGTCGTTTTAATTTCACGATAAAAAGAAGCAAAGAGAAGGGCGGATGCGAACATTTCACCAATGTAGTTTGTTTTAGTTCCAAGTGGCATTGTAAAAGGTAAAATCTAGACGTTCAACAAAACAAATGACGTTTTGTCTAATTGCCGCCAAAATATGTCAGCTGGCTAAATTATGATCATTTTCTGTTTATGCGAAAAGCACAGTGTGCTCTTTAGGGGTCTCCATAGACAGCATGCATGTGTAAAAAAGTATATAAGGCAGATGGAGACAATGTCTAATTCAATTGATTAGGGTGAAACAATTAATAGATGGCGTAGACGTTCATCTATATCTGACGCATTTACAAAATGAAGACCATTTAGCCAGCTGTCCAGTACTTCTGCATTACGCTATCAGATTAAACATACCACGGTTAATACATTATCCAAACGGGGTTTTTTTTGTACCTAAAGTTACTTTAATTCTTAACTTCTGATCACAGTGGCAAACTTAGAATGAAAATCGATCTATATCTATCACAGTAACATTGGACTAGGCTGTACATGTCCGTGACCATTTGTATTAATATTTGGCTTCAATTTAAGAATTTAGGTCACGAACAGTAGAATTTAGGATCGTGTTCAAAAGGACGGCATAAAATACTTTATTGTTTTGAATGTTAATAGATACAATGTGATCCTTGAATGTGAACAATAACATTTGGTCCTAATGTTGATTTTTTACCCTTTATTAGTCTATCACGCTTTGCGTTGATAGACTTCTGTGAATGGAAGGGTGGTTTTGCTATTGAGTCAAAACTGGGTGTACAGAACCCCCACCCCCCAAAAGAGCCAGGTGGCAGGTGAGGTGGCCTGGCTTTGCACCATGCTGGCACAACCCAATGTGTGCAGATAGACCTATCTGCAGTCAGATCCCCCCTCACCCCCTCAGGAGAGGCAGGTGTCAGGTAAGGCAGCTTGACCTTGGACCATGCTGGCACAACCCAATGTGTGTGTATGGATCCCCCCTTTTCTCTTATGCTTTTTAACCTAGAGGAAATTATGCTTTTTTCAGTTTTGCTCTACCTAATCCATTGGTTTTCTGTTACTAGCAAGTTATCTTTGTAAAATATGTACATAGACTATGTACGATGCATTTTTACCCCATTACCACCACCAGAAAGATTAGGCACACCCCAAAGCTTATTTTCAAGCCATTTAGATGTGTGCTAAATCCAATGGTTGTGGATATTTTTATGTTCAGTGGCAAAATTTTGGCATGCTCCAAAACCTATATGCAGGGATTTCCAAGCCATTTTGATGCTTTTATCCCTGTCAAAATTAAGAAAATGTGCTAGGGTGTAAAATTGGGACTGGCAGGTTTTGGGGCATGCCAAATCCAATGGTGGTGGTTAGAAGTCTCTATGATTAGTGATTAGTAGTCATGGAGTTCTGAAACTTGGTAGGGGATAGATTCGGATCCATGGATCACTGCTGCAAAGGTCCCATTCAATTACAATGTATTTTTACCCTGTTTTGGACCATTTCTGAACTCATGTCCTAAAATATATCCCATAATGCACTTTGTGTCACAAAATGTGGTGTAATATACATGCAGATTAATTTTTCATGATCTCTACTTATGCAATATTACTCTTTAAAGTTTGGATGCATTAATTTTATGGGCGATATTTGTGGATTTAAATTTGAAGTCATTCCTCATAAAACTATTACACTATTTGTATCAGAATATTTGGCATAATATACAAGTACATACAGTGCAAAATGTGGCATAATATACATGCAGAATAATTCTCCAAGATGTCTAATTATGAAATATGAGTATTCAAAGTTTGGATGCATCAATTTGATGGATGATATTTGTGGATTTAAATTTGAAGTAATTCCTTATAAAACAGTTACTGTATTTGTATCACAATATTGGGCAAGATAAACATGCATGAATATTACAGTTGATTTTTGTTGCCATGTGAAATCAAATAACCAGGGTTCTCCTGTTAGCTCTAAAAGTACATGAGGGGGAGGGGTCCATATGCATGCATTGGGTTGTGTCAGCATGGTCCAAGGTCAAGCCACCTCACCTGCCTCACCAGGGGGGAGGGGGGGGGTCTGACTGCAGATAGGTCTATCTGCACACATTGGGCTATGCCAGCATCTGGTCAAAGGTCAAGCCACCTCACCAGCCACTTGCAAAGGATCATGGGAGAATATTTTTTCTTTTTATTATGGGATGTACTTGGCAGCTATTTTGTTTGTTTGTTATTCCAAGCGTGATAGACATTTTACCCGGCCTACCCGGGTAATTCTCTCGTTGTTTTTGTGACCAGGTCTGATGCACTTAAAAGTTGATGCTTTATCCAGAACAAGTCACACTTTTGGCCTTTACAACAATGAAAGCTTTTCAATTGAACAAGATCGACCCGACTTTTTCTCAAGATAGACGTGACTCAAAACGAAAGACAGTCCTTTGCAGGAAAGCAAAATTTAATCCTTGGCCTTTAATGCAAGACGCCTGGTCAATAGGTAAAAATAAAGGAGAAAATTAGGTACTTTAGTGACTTTTACAAGACAATATGGCAGAAGCCACAACAATATGACAGAAGTATTTGTTCATGGAATTTTACTGATCTTTCAGATGGCATTTTCAACAGTTGGTTATGTCTTAAGTAGATTTCCTGATAATTTCTAAGTTTCCTTATTTCCTTATTTGTTTTTTGCCAGATCTATTTGGTATTGGTTATTTTTCTGACTGATTTTAGCACTAATTTGAAAGCATACAACAAATACTGTTGATTACAAATAATAGTTACTATATTTAATTTGATTGCAATTACAAACATTCATGACCTACTTTGTATCAATTACAATGTCAACCAAATCTGTCGGATGTGACAGAAAACTTAGATATAAAAATACTCTAATATGCAGCAAAATGTGAATTGGTGACAAGAATTCGAACACGAACTTAATTGTAGGAGAGATGCAGTTGTGAATCAACATTAACCCCTTTCATAATACATTGCTTTTTATGAATTTAGATATCCATATTCAAGGTCACTTCTTTCCGCCTGCACTAAGGGAATCTTTTCAATAAAAACATTTAATCCTTTTGTTTTACCTTCATGACAAGAATAAAGATGATACATACGGCAGCATCAGATGTACGAACACCTTTCACTGTGTTCAGATCTGTAATATTCTCTGTGTAAGGTCCAAATATCAACCTTTCAAAAAGCAATTGACAAGCATCAAATTGTATCAAAATGAAAAACAAAGAGAAAAATGATTCATTCAGTAGATCTGAACATCTTTAAAAGTGTATCTTTAAAATAATGAGATACAATAGCAACGTCTTGCTCATTCCAATTTCAATCATTTTCTATTTCAGGAAGGTCAGGTCCCAAAGAAAAAGTCCTCCATTATTCTTTTCAAGAAAGGTTGTCCTGGAATATCTAGAATACAAGAACTATTGTCCCAGCTACTAAAGAGTCTATGACGAAGCTACCAAATACATCCCATAATGCTACCATGGTAATGAGTTCAAAAAATATTTGTTGGTGTCCCATGATGCTTTGTGAGGGATTTTAACTTCCCGAGTTTTTGGTTGGCTACCAATGGATTCTATCGACGTTATCACGTGATAGACTAATAATTCATTTTTAGTTTTTAATCTTTATTGACAAGGAATCTACAAAAATGTTCAATTTATTTTCTGTTAAGGCCGGCTTCCACCAGGATTTGTTAACGTTGGGCTAAAATCGAAGTAGATTCGATCGGGAAAATTGCATTATGAATCGTAGGTATATATGTGGCTGAGCTGTAGTCTATTATGTCAGAAAGTGTGGGTGTGTAAGGATATAAAGCCTATGTGTACCCTAACAGGTTTTAAAATATCTACTATAGAATTCATCCGAAATTTAATTATAGTCTATGAATCAAAAAATTCTAAAAATTTAAGTTCATTACATCAGAAAACTTTAGGTAAATTTGACAAAAAAGTTGAACTGGGAGCTCCGCTAACACGACAAACTAACGCGATAAAGTTGTCTCTAACTGTTGAAGGGATACTTGATTATGAATCAACATTAACGCCACTGTTAAATATTGTATTGAATATATTTTTATAAATGAATCTTTTAAATATTTATAAGTATTCAATTCATGTTTATGCGGAAGAATCATTCATAAAGGTGGATACGGAAAGTGGATTTTGCCATCCTTTAATTTTGTTATGAAACCTCTTCTGAAAAGACCTTGCTTCTATTCGTGACTTACTGGAAATTCGTTATTGAAACGTATATACCTGGAAAAATTTGGCATCAAACTTTGTTATAATACATGTTGGACAAGGGTCATCAACAAAACCTCATACCATACTTTTGACGAGAACAAAGAAATGCATGCTGCAATTGAAGATAATGACTCCTTTCGAACACGCATTTGTTGAGAATAAATTAAGGTAAGTATTCTGAATGTAGGTTACAATAATTATTTGTAATATCTGTTAATAAACAAGTAAGAAACACAAAACAGCACAAAAAGTCACGGAATATTATCGTGAATAGCGAGCACTTGTTGACAGTTTGTGTGACTTTTTCACCCTAATTGGGTACAATTAGTGCGCGTTGTCCTTGAAGCTTGTTATGTGAAATAACATGACCAGGTTGGCGGATTGTGAATGTAATGCGATAGACTACATCTGCCCAATTACTCTCTTACTACTACCCAATAGTATTGGCAAGTATTAATTTCTGACCACTGTCCTGTCTTCTATTTTTCTGTTAGTGTCATAGAGGTAGATTATACAAAGACAGTAACATCTGGAGCCTCTCCATCTGTTGTCTGTCTGTCTGTCTGACCTGTACTGTAATTTAGGATACAAAAAAGAGTTTCCACAATAATTTAAACAATGTTTGGTGCAAATAAACTATAACTAAATGGAAATGGATGTTCTATGAAGATTAATTCTGACACACTGGTAAAAATATCTCATAAAATTTGCCGTCATTTTATAATTAAACTTGTATTCTGTACCCGTTACCCATGGAAATTTGCTGACAGATGAGAGCAATGCAATCGAATAATATCATAAAACACATGAGCAAAAAGATTTTGGGCTTTTGATAAAGGGTAAAAATAAATAATCTATTCTGAACCCTTTTTTCTGACCACAAAGCAATAGCCAAGCAAGTGTAGTAAGTAGCTAAGTCTAGGTTGCGTGTTACTGGCTGTCTGGCCTGCTACGTACTGCTTAGTAGGTGTTACGTGTTACTGACTGTCTGGCCTGCTACGTTCTGCTTAGTAGGTGTTACCTCTGTGGTACCCTGGGCTCTAATGCCCTGTCTACATAAGTGTGGCTGGTATCTGGGGCATTAGGGCAGAGCTTATGTGCATAGCCCATAATATCCCTGGCATGCCCTGCTGAATTATGCATAAAAATGGGTAAATTGGTATTTGCATATTTTTATGCAACAACTTAGCTTTTCTAAAATATTTTTATTGTAGTGGTCTTTATTAAAAATTTTGTTATATTATATTATTGCCAACACTTCTACTCTGCAGTTTTTTGTAATAGGTTGTCATAATCTTTTTGCATTTATAATGTACCAGTGTCTTTATTGTGTGAATAAAATATACAGTGGTTCATAAAAATAAATTTTCCTTTATATATGTGTAATGGTAGTAATAATGTTTCTTACATGGTATATATCCATGTATGCAAGTAGTGAATAAATATATGTTTACATTGAACATTGAGATATTGTGGTTAGAAAGAGTAAATATATGTTAAAATGATAACTCTAGTCTAAGAAATTAACTATGCTTGTAGTGCTAACATTGTTACAGTTGGTATTATATTAAATTGTGATTATATGTCAATATTGTAAGGTTGTTTTTAGACTATTGTAAAAGTTCTTTGATATATGCATATATATAAAACTGGATATTTATCGTCAATGTTAGTTATATTCTGGTGGTTCTTGATCTTGGTCTTGTTGATAAGGTGGAGCCATTGGCACTAATTCATATTCACATTTGTTATCCATTATTTGTTTCAGAATCCTGCCCATCACTCCGCTGTTGTAATGACACCCATCCTTTCTGTGGTAGTCTAATGATGTTGCCTTTATTGTCTTTAAGATCAATATTTGTCCAGTTTACATCCATCTGATAGCAGCAACAACAGATGTGGTCCAGGGATATGTCACCTGTGTTTGGGTATCTGGTTAAAGTCAGTTGGGAAGGATAGAATGGCACACTAGCAAAGTGTGCCCATATAGTATGGTTTGTGTCAATGCAGGTAATTTGGATGAATATATCTGTTCTGGCCATTCCTCAGAGTACTCTACTGAGTGGGAATACAGGGAATCCAGTTCTTAAAATGTCTGACTTGTTACTGCATAGTTTATAAACTTTGTACAATATGAATATGACCATCATCAGTATACCAATAATCATGATTGACAATGATCCAGTGGTGAAGACTGGGTCTACATGGACATCTTGCTGCTCATCTGGGTCAGGTGGTAGTGTGAAAATGGGTTGCAGAATGGGCATTGCCTTTGCTTTGGGACAATCACATAATCCTTGTCCACTGGTACATTTGACATAAGGTATGTGAAGGAACTTTTGATGTATTTCTGTTTGCTAAAACACCATACTGAGATGGCAATCAGTGCCATAAGTCCTAGTGCCTTTGAAAGCCATGATAGGATTAGGCTTGCCTTTTCCCACCATTCAGCTTCTTTCATGTAATGTTCAAAGTCTCTTTGTCCCCTGTGAAAGGCCTCATCTGTCTTGTACCACTCCTTATCTTGATCCTCAATCATTCCCACCAGTACTGTTTCTAGTTCTGCAAAAACCTCATCAGATCTGTTGTTGAGGATGTTGTCTCAATGTTGTGCCTGAAAGACTTTAAGATTGGGGAGATCATAGATAGGAATGCTCATTTGTAGCTCTGATGTCATCTTTTTGAGACTGTCATTGAGTTTTATATCTAATTTGTTTTCCATGTGGTCAAAAATAATTTTATTGACTGCATAGTAAGTTGTGAAATAACCATCAGTCGCTTTAGTCATGCTATCACACAATTCCATAGATTGTGTCAAAAAGTAATTTCCAGCAGATAAGGAGCATTCACAGAGTTCAGTCCTATTTATGATGCAGTAGGTGGAGTATTGTACCTTAAATGGTTGATTAGAAGGCTTGCAAATCAGAGTCCATGGTTTTGGTAGATTGAAGAGAATGTTCTCCTGCATCTAAAATCTTTGGTTCATGTGGATCACTAAGGTGAACCCTGGTTGTGCAGTTGTTTTCATTATAACCTGTATAAACAACACCAAGTAATTTTTTTATGAATTTTATGGCAAGATGGTGATTATTCAATATGGTGTGTGTTTTCCTAAACTTTCTGTTCACTTCCTGGTAGAGGCACTGAAGCTGCCATTGCATCTTCTTTGGTCCTCTTTGCACTGTCTTGATATCCTCTTTGATAGATGTAAGTGCCGTAAATGTGGTTTTCACCATCATGGATGTGTGGTTGTGGAGGGTTTGGATCTGTGAATGAAAAATTTTATCATTAGTTTGCAAGGCCTGCATTGCCTTGTGCATAGCTTTATTCTTCTTATAATTAGTGTAGGAGTTTAGTTCTTTTATCAACAGACCTCCGATTGTACTGATTCCTGTAAAAATGAGTGCTTCACCTCTTTTGCCTCTATGGTGGTCATGAGTCATTGTTGATTTTGAGTAGATGTATTGGCCTTGTCTTGTTTTGATAGCTGTGCCATTTGCTGATCTAAATTTTGTTTGGCAGAATTGATGGCAAGAATTGTTCAATCATTTCTTGT
>JBCAUI010427395.1:0-14124 GCA_038406195.1 Haplosyllis anthogorgicola | reverse complement strand
TTCTCAGTTCAGGTTCAGGTCCAGACAGACGTAGATACGTATAAGCGTAAATACAATCACGCTTGCCAAGAATCTGATTTGCCCTGTAACTTTCGTTCAGCGTGTGTTGTGCGGCTTTGGCAACAGGTAACTGTAAATAAACGTTTGTTACCGCAAAGCTGTACCTTGTACTACTGAGGGTTGTAGCCCACTGCCACTGGCTGACCGAAGATTTGGCGGGGCCGCATCTGAGCACTATCGTAGTGAATAATAAGCACTGGCGGATCCAGGATTCCTCGTGGGGGAGGGAGGGCGCCAACCTTAGGGCGCCCCAATTTTTTCCCCACTTTTTGCATAAAAATCGCCAAAAACTGCATGAAAATGAAGAAAATTTGGGCCGTACGGGGGCGCACGTCCCGCCCCCGCGTCCCCCGTTGGATACGCCAATGATAAGGGGTCTAGATAGTGGGTCCAACTGTCGTTTAACTTTTGAATTAAATTTATTTTCCAAAAATGTACATACCTGTACTTGAATTTGGGACCTCTGGATCTCCAGGAGCCCTGTGTACCTCTAGAACATTGATTTCTTCAAAAATGGAGGGGACCCAGAACCCTTGCGAAAGTATGGTCGAAAGGATGGCCAATTTTTGCTGATATTTTCAAATTTTAAATGATTACTGATAGGGTAAAAATTCAAATAGTGTCGATAAAATATTTTGGATTTGTGTAATTTAATCAAAGGAAAAGTATTAATAGTAAATAGGCAAATAGTCCAAAATAACAGTACAAATCATTTCAAAATTTAAAAATATCAGAAAAAAAATTGGTCATCCTAGTGAAGTAGATATGCCCTCTGGTCATGACGGAGCACCTAGAATGGAATCAAGTGGAGAGAGGATAGAAGTAATTACATTCCCTCACCCTGATGTGACAGGAGGAGAGTCATATCGATACCCTCAAGGATTTCACCATGTGACACCAGAAGATGATTATTTGGACCCCCCACCCTACCAAGAGAGAGATATACCAAGGCCCTCTGTGGACCCTGAAGAATCTCCCCGAGATGCAAGATCATGTGGTCATGGCAGACCCACCCGAGGAGGAGGCCCCTTTTTATCTTTTGGCCCTCCTGCTATGCCCAGGCCCACAGGAAGAGGACCCCCCAGGTTATTCCAGCTCCCCAGATCCCCCTGGCACCCCGAGAGGTAGACCTCCAGACTACCCTGGTCCACAGGGACCCTTCGACCCTCCAGGAAGAAGACCCTCAGGTTATCCAGGACCCTCTGGACCCCCTAGAGGAGGTCCTCCAGGCCCTCCTGGCCCACCAGATCCACCTGGACCCCTGAAGGAGGTCCATCAGGCCCTTCTTGCCTCCCAGTCCCCCTGTACCACCTAGAAGAGGACCCCCAGTTCTTTCCAGTCCCCCTGGACCCCCAGGACCCCAGGAGGAGGTCTGCCCAGTTACCCTGGTCTCCCAGGACCACCAGGAGGAGGAGGCCCCCCTGGTCCACCTGGACCCCCTGGCCCACCTGGTCCCCTGGTCCACCTGGTCCCCCAGGACCTCCAGGAGGCCCACCCAGACCTCCTGGCCCAGGTGTACCAATGCCACCAATGAGAGGATGACGAGATCCACCAGGACCCCCTGGACCTCCAGGTCAACCTGGACCAATTGGCCCACCTGGCCTGCCTGTCCCAATGGTGACTATACCTGCTGCTACTGCTGGAAATGTTACTTTAGATACTATTGCTCTCCAGCAATCCTTTGATAATGTAGGCCAGTCTTTAATGCAGTTATGTCAGACTCAACAACATGCTAATCAGGCAATGCAACATCATTTGCAAGTAGGCACCAATAATCAACAGGCAAAAGCCCAAGCTTTGGCTCAACTGGCCCAAGTGTCTGCCCAACAAAATTTTGATCATATGTTTGCAGCCATTCCCATATATGACGGAAAAGAAAAAGAAGGCCTTATTACCTGGCTTGATCAATTAGAAGCAGCCTGCCACTTTAGTGGTCGTAACATTAGAGTAGAAGCCATAGGAAGATCATCTGCTGGTGTACAACACTGCATCATGGGACTAGATCCTGCTGTTCCTTGGTCCGTTATCAAGAAAGAATTAAAGTGCAATTATTCCGATCAAATTTCTGTAGGACACTCTGCAGCTAAGTTAGAACATATGTACCAGAAGGAAGATGAACATTTACGGGACTATGTAGACTGTTATACCCGTATCCATCAAGATGTCACTGGATTAGACGCTGATCATGATACGGACCCACCCCGTTGGATCCATTTCCTGAAAACTATCAAGAATCCTACTATTTCAGACAAAATAACAAGAGGACGTGTATTGCCAGCTAATCTTCACCAGTGTGTACAAGAAGCACTGAGTATTGAAGGAGGATTCCAACTGTCAGGAGTCAATATGGCCAGAAAAGCTGTTGTGATGAATATACAAGGAGATGATGAATTCTTTACGCAAGAAGAAATAGATCAGGTTAGAGATGCTAGAGCTAGAACTAATGCTTGTTGGCACTGTGGTGAGATTGGCCATTTCATCCATGACTGCCCAACCCTTTCAAAGAAAAACCTTGCAGTACCAGTACCTGCCCCTGTATCTACACCAACACCCCAACAACCAGCAGCTGTTGCTGTTTCTGATGCCACTCCTAGCCCTGTCATAGGACAAATGACCCATTTGATGACAACTACTATCCCAATAGCTGAAACTATCTTTGGAACAGTCCTGACTGAAATAAGCAAACAAAAGGCTGCTAAAAAGACTTACAAAAAGAATTATAAAGACTTAAAAGCTAAAGTAAGTCAAGCAGCTACTGCTGCTGGTACTATACCTCTACCTGCTGTGCCACCTATTGCAGCTCCGGCAGTGGCCAATCTATTGGCAAAAGGACCCCCAAGGAAAGATAAAAACGGAGCACCCCTTGGACAGGCCTCCGGTGGAAATGGGCAACCTGTGGCTTACCGCACTAGGGCATGAGCTAAAGCTGCCTCAGTAGCCTCTGCAGCTGCTGCTGCTGCTCTTGCTGCTAACTCCCCATGATATACAACTGCTGTTTGCCGAGAAATTGAAGCTGCAATACAAGAAATAGCTGATGACTAGCTCTGAAGGTTCTCAAGAAATGGTTGTACCTGCACCAGATGATATTGAGGCTTCCCCCACCGAACCCCCTATACAACCCTGACTAAAACCTTCACAGAGGACAAGCTATTATGAGCCTCATTCATATTATGGAGACATAGAAGATGGAAATTATTGCTCAGACTGTAAAACTTATCACTTAGATGTAGCAGTGCAGGAAGTGGTCATCGGATCCAGTATAGGAACCACATTTCCATTGCAAGTGGGAAACATAAAGTGTAATGCTTTAATTGACACTGGAGCCACATGCTCCTGCATCAGTGAACAATTTTATTACTTATTAGGCCTACCCCTTCTTCACCCTCTCCATCACACTGCAGTAAGATCAGCAACTGGCAATAGCTTAGCTCCTCTAGGTTTTGTTAATTGTAGCTTTAGTCTAGGACCAAGAAGATTTGAATTCCCTTTTATTGTCTGTAGGCATCTTACAAGACCTTTTATTGTAGGAGAAGACTTTTTAAAGCAAAACCAAATGGGTATAAGATACGACCAAGCTGGCAAATGTATACTTGAACACCATTCAGAAGAGTTAATTGCTAGCACAACCGATGAAGATAAAGGAATACTTTTATTGAGGGCCAAAGCACATGTTCCAGGACAGTCAATTGCTGTACTGAACATTAAATGTAATATACCCAAGGATACATCAAATACCTATTTTAAAGTAGTGGAGAATCCTTTATTACAGCAAGAATATCCCCTTATGCAAGTTTATCCCACGATGCATAAAATAGACACAGAAAATCCTGAGGTTATTCCTTACTTAATAGTTAACATTTTGACTCAAAGCATTCGATTACCAGTCAACATGGCAATGGGTTTTCTAGAGGAAGAAAGTATAGACCTCAATGAGAAATCTACTGAAACTGCTCAGTATCCTAGCCCATATGATGAATATGAAGAGTTAGATGAAGAGGAGAAACAAGAGAAAGATGTAGAAGAGGGAAAACGTTTCATTACCTCACCCGCTGATATTGAGGTTCATAGAAAAGTAAATCTAGAAAATGCCGAAGTGTCTATTTATCACTGGGAGAAATTTGAAGAGCTTTGTGCTCAATATGAGGACATTTTTTTGAAAGCTCAGGGGATTTAGGAAAAACCCCCTTAATCGAGGTAGACATTGATACATGAGACCACCCCTCTATTTCTCAGTGACCCTATAATTTACCATTAAAACATGCTTCTTGGGTACAAAAAGAGTTAGAGATATTAGAAAAAGTGGGAGTTATAGTACGCAGTGTCTCACTGTGGGCTAGTCCCATTGTAGTCATTCCCAAATGAACTGCTCCAGGTGAGCCTCCAAAGAGATGACTATTTGTTGACTATAGAGCTGTCAATAGTCTCCTGCACCCAGTTCAAAAGGCTCATTCAAAGGCCAAAGGTGTTTTAAGTTTGGTACCTTTACCCAAAATTGATGAAATCTATGCTAGATTGAAGGGCTCTCACATTTATTCTACTTTTGACATGAGAAGCGGTTACCACCATATGGCCCTCTCAAAAACAGCAAGACCAAAATCAGCTTTTGTGGCTCCTGCCAGTAAATGGGAGTTCAAATGGTGTCCCTTTGGTCTGGCCCAAGCACCAGCATATTTTCAACAACTCATTAATAAGGTCTTATTAGGACTTGACTTTGCATTTGGTTATCTTGATGACATCCTGATCTTTGGTCCTGATATGAAAACTCATTTGAAGCATTTACAGATCCTTTTTGAAAGACTTAGGATAGCTGATTTAAAACTCAAGAAAGAAAAATGTAATTTCCTAAAAAGTCACATTCAATATCTAGGCCATTTAATATCTGGACAAGTAATTAAACCATTGCCAGAGAAGTTAGGCAGTGTGAAATGTATGCCGCCCCCAAAGAATGCTAAAGAGGTAAAACAGTTTTTAGGACTAGTTGGATACTATAGAAAGTTTATACCCCATTTTTCGGATATAGCTCAACCCATGAATGCCCTCACTAGAAAGGGTGTACCCTTTATCTGGGACAACATATGTCAACAATCTTTTGAGCTCTTGAAGGAAGCTTTATTAAAGGAACCCATATTGGAGTACCCTGATCCAGATCATCCCTATGTACTTTTTACAGATGCCAGTAAATATGCTTGGGCCTGTGTGTTAACTCAAGAAAAGGAGCATATTATCAAAGAGAAAAAGGTAGCTAAACTACACCCTATTACCTATATGAGTGGTTTATTTAAAGGCAGTCAAAACAACTGGGCGTGTCTCACTAAAGAAGCTTTTACCATTTATATGTCTGTAAAGAAATTAGCCTATTACCTGGAAGATGCAGACATTACTTTAAGAAGTGACCATTTACCACTTAGAAAATTCCTACTGAGAAACACTCTGAATACAAAGGTTAACAATTGGGCAATTGAAATAACCCCTTATCATATAAAATTTGAGTACATCAAGGGAATAAAGAATACCCTATCTGATACCATGAGTAGACTGATAGAGATAGACCCTAGTTGCCAACAAGCTGTGGAACCAGAAGGATTTGAATTCGGATACTTTGTGTTTGACCCCTTGCCCAATATAGAAGTAAATACTATAGATGAAGCAATTGCCGATGTTTTAGATATAGAAGTCAGTAAAGATCTGAATTGTTTTGATCTGACTGCTCATCTGTTTGAAGACCAATGGATACATATGCAACAGCAAGACCCCCAATGTCAAAAGATTTGTCAACAACTAAAACAAGACCCCAAAAGAGTAGCTCGTCCATTTTTCATTGATACCAGCATACTAAAAAGATATACAACAGTTAATGAGCAAACCTATGGCACAATTATGGTACCATCTGTTCTGATTCCACAGATAATAGCCATGGCCCATGATCAACTGGGACATAATGGTGTCAACCGTACATTTGCCCTGTTGAAAAGATTATATTTTTGGACTAACATGAAAAAGCAAATTGAAAATTACATCAAAAACTGCTATGTATGCCAGCAAAGGAATCAACAATTAGCTCAGTTTGCCAAAGTAAACTTTGAGACTGCTACTTTTCCAATGGAATTTATTTCCATGGACTTGATAGGTGAATTCCACCCCCCATCTAGTTGAGGTCATTGATATGCCCTCACAGTGATTTGTATGTTGACAGGATATGTCTTTTGCATCCCCTTAAAAACCAAGAAATCTAATGAAGTGGTCCAAGCCTACATAGATCATGTATATGCTAAATTTGGTGGATCCTATAAAATGCTATCTGATAATGGGACTGAGTTCAAGAACAAACTATTTGAGGAAATTACTAAAATGTTAGGATTACAACTGAAATTATACGGCTCCATACTGCCCCGCATCTAATGGAAGGATTGAAGGTTTTCATGCCTTCCTGAAAGCCTGCATTTCTAAACATGTCACCAAAACCTTGGAATCGGATGAGGTAGTACCTCTAGCTTGTGCTGCATATAACTTCATACCCAATGAACATTCTAGAGAAAGCCCTTTCTTTCTCATGTTTGCCAGAGATCCAATACTACTGTTGAACACTCTAATCACACCAAGGGTAAGATATTTGGGAAATGATGCCAATCTTATTTCCCTAGAAGCCTTGAAGAATATGCTTGAAATTGCAGCCACCAATTTGAAATTAGCCAGGTAGAGAAAGAATCCAGATAAAATCTCCTTACCAACAAAACTAAAAGAGGGAGACATGGTAATGATCAAAAATCATACCGCAGGTCCTTTTGATCCTTTGTATATAGGAGACTTCAGAGTAATAGCTATTAGAGGCAATCAGGTAGAAATAAGACCAGCAGAAGGTGGAAAAACCAAAATTGAGCATTTGAAACACATAAAATATATCCTTCCATCAGATATATACATTAGCCAATTACCAGATTACTCCACATTTGGCCATAAGAGCACATTAAGAATGGATCCAAGCAAAATACCCAATTTACAGTGGGCACTAACATCCAAGCTAAATACAACCAGTATTGGTTATCCTATGACTCAGGCTGCAATTGCCATGATACAAAGTCAAACGTTAGCTAATTCCACTAATACCACCTTTGTGATGCTTCATAAATCAGTGGTTTGCAGTATTTTACCCATAGAAGTGAACAATTAATACGTTTATACATATTAGGATAGCTTTGTGAGCTTAGGGGTGTACCCATTCAATATTAATAAAAGATTAAATTTGATTGGTCTATCAAACAGGAAATGGCATTTTGAGCGGTTTTGCAAAAAGTCTTATTTTTAGAATTTATAGAGCTGGATATTACATAATCCATTATGTAATAAGATCAAAATAAAGACAAAAGATCAAGGAATACAATAGTGTCAATTTAAAGTTACTGTGAGAACCACATCTATTTATTATCCTGACTTGAAAGCCCTCATTAATCACACCAACCATAGGGCTAAAGGTCTAAGTGTCATGTATATACCGTCTCTGACCTTTTAAGAGCATCTGGTCAGTGAAGTCTATGTGTAGCTCCTAGATTCTTATGCACAAAGTGACAAGCTTGATATTCTCCAACCATATTCATCCTCAGGAACACATGAATTGCCCATGGAAAAACATCATGCATTTGCATGCCTTAAAAGCCCTCCCCTTGTGCGTATATTAGACATACCTGGTAGAGAGAGGGCCACCAGGGAGCCGCAGGATGACGCCAGACAGGCCTCGAGGCAAAATTGTCCCCAGTCGCGAGCACGAGATGTGGAGTGAAAACAGGTATCACTAAGACAGGCCAGGCCCTTTTTGCTATTTTATTATTAAAACCTTCTTTTGTCTACCCTAAGTATTAAGAAGGACCCTGCTTGATGTTTTCCGGAAATAATTCCTTATGGAACTATTGGCAGAATAATAAAAAGCTTAATGCATATATTTTCTTTCAGGACCACCCTGATTTGAAACACCTGGTGAAAACTGCCGCCATAAATGCCGCCTTAAGAACACTACATTTAACATTGAAGTCAATGGGAAAACGCCGCCGTTTTTGCCGCCGTATGAAATATAGAACATTAAATCGAACAACATAAGATCCACCCAGTAGCCACTTTGACAGCTTGAAAACTAACCAATGTGCGGTCGCCTTCCCACGTGACTTCAATCATTTGCATTAACAGTCTTGAGTTTATTATTAGCCAATGCGTGCGTCGCTTTCTCTATGCTCCGTCAATGATTTGTGTCTGCTCTACAATCCACCAATGAGCAGCTGTAAAGAAAACCCGCTTTCCAAAATCACCTCATACCCCTGTATAAAAGAAGAACTCACATGTGCAATGGCTTCAGATCCAGCTATGCCTTTGACAAAGCAAACCACATGCAAGACCGGTCCCGACAGACAACTATTACCAGAGTACACACTGCCCCGAGCCACCATGGAAGATACCCCGACAACAACTGCTGTTGAACCACCTGCAGTAATAACGACAACAACAGTAACAACAACAGCAACAACAACAAGTACCACAACGTTAACAACTACTACTGAAGAGCCCACCACTTCCACCGGATCTGCTGAAACACCAAAACCTCTCCGAAAAAGAAAACCAGTACCAGCTTCTGAAGATTCACCCTCGGCTAAGAAAAGAGCATCGCATAAAAGTATTAAAGATGCCCAGCGCCAACTCGCCAGGCGACGACAGCAGCTAGAAGCCCTCACCCACCCTGGCGGTGCTGCGGGTGACATTGAAGAAGAAGAACCGGCAATTGAAGAAGAAGAGCAAGAGCCAAAAGGTGATGAAGGATACAACCCGGTATATGAGCAAGCCCGGGAAGAATTTGAAGCTGAAAAAAGATCAACCACTGGAGGAAAACGACCCCGTCAAGTATTCGAAGGTAATCCCTCTACCGCTGGAGAAGCCCCCGACGATGATGAAGACGATGACCAACCAACTCCAAAGAAGTTAAAAACAAAGAATCCAGAATCCAAATACAAACAACCAAAACCAGCTAGTCCAACATGAAGAAAACCCGTTAGTAGAGCCAATCGAAGCCACACATCTGATGCCCATACTGCTACCCTTTCTGGACAATCCGCCGCTCTACAACCAAAAGCCATCAAAACACCAACAAAAGGCAAAGTACCTCAAGCACCAAAACAGACTGTGACCACTAGATCTTCATCCCGAAAGCAAATAACTCCCCAGAAAACACCAGCTGTCCCATCCAAACCTGCTGCAGCATCATCTAAAGGACACGTGAAGAAACCGCACAGATACCGACCAGGCACTGTGGCGCTTTGTGAGATCTGAAGGTATCAGAAATCTTCTGAATTGCTCATCCGAAAGCTGCCCTTCCAGAGATTGGTGAGAGAAATCACACAGGATTTCAAAACGGAACTACGTTTCCAATCAGCAGCCATTATGGCTTTACAAGAAGCCTCGGAAGCGTAGCTAGTGGGTAAGAAAAACATATAATCATAGTACATGTATAAGCCCCTTTTCTTTTCAGGTCAAAGAGTACAAATAAATCTATCATTATAATTAAATTCTTTTTATTTTTAACAGGATTGTTTGAAGACACCAATCTGTGTGCCATCCATGCTAAACGTGTTACCATCATGCCGAAAGACATCAAGTTGGCAAGACGTATCCGGGGAGATGACATCCGTTACGGCAGTTAAACGTCAGCGGCACTACACAAAACTCGGTTCTTTTCAGAGCCACCCACCTCCTCCCAAAGAGAAATATCTCTACAAAAAGCTGTTCCTATAATAAAGGACCTTAAAAACTACCATGCTCATAAAACCCCCTTAAAAAGAGTAGTTATACAAGCTGAATAAAAGAAAAAATAGAAGTCATTATAAATGCCGCCGTAAAAATACCCCATTCCACATTGAAAACAATGGAAAAATGCCGCCGTTTTTGCCGCCGTTTCTTACCCTCGATACAGTAACCGTTTACAGTGCATGCATAATTAATGACTATTTTATCACGTGATAGGGTTTCACAGAAAAGAAATGTGTCCTGATTTCCGAAACGCGCCACTCACCAAACTGAATGCTCATTGGATGACCCAATTGGAGTTACAAGCCAATTTTTCAATATAGAAGCTGTGCCTTTGCACCTTCCATAAAGTCCCAAGTTCGCAGTTGTGGTGTGAACAACACAACTACAAGATGTATCATCCTATGATGGACCACCCGCTCGCTCCAAAAGCATTTATTTTGTACAAACCGGGGCACCCGATACCTCGACCTGCTCCTACCCCAGGAAGACAAGTTGAATCATCTTCAGATGAAGAAGCTGGGTATGACCAGCTACCTCCACATAAACAAAAACAGTACAAAGAATACGAAGCATTCCATAAAGACTTCCAGAAAGAATTTGGAAGCATGCACCGGATCATCTGGGGAATAATGAACGACATCCATCCTGCAATGCCATCAGGAGACGCTAAAGAAGAAATGCAAACAGCTATGGTTGAGGAAGATGAAATCACCATAGTGGACGTTGTCCAGCCAGATGGTACTGTCCGCCATCGTATTACCCCTCTTCTCGTCAAGGAAGAACCAGACCGAGAACATACCCGCTTCTTTGATGCTGTTGGAGCCGACTCCTTACCATTTTATGACTACCAGCTTGCCTGTAATCTGATCAGAAGACCCGAAGACTCGCCATACGAAAGCCATGATGATGCATCATTCACCAACTCCAGCTGTTACAAGTCTGACACAGAACCCATATCTGTCGAGAGTGATAGCAGTGATGCTGAAGAGTTTGAAGAAAAGCCGAACATTAAACTAGAGTCAAATGTTATTGACTCCTGCCTTAATCAGATCTCAAGCGGATTAAGAGCAGCTGCAGATGGATACGACACCCTACGTGACACCCTCAAACAAATGTCACCATATGAAGGTGCTGAAGTCGTACGACACATCCCAGCTCCTCCAAGTGCGAATATCCCGACTCCCATCACCAATGTTATTCAGAAAATTGGCCCAGAACAAACATTAAATCACCTTATCGTCGGACTTTACCAGCACCCAAATTTCAACACCTACCCAAAAGTACAAGCACTGACCGAATTGAAATGAGATCGAGTACAAGAAGCCATCACCGGTAAAAAGAGAGCAGGTGGAAGTCAGACTTGTCTAGGCGCTGCTAAGAAGCCCAAGCCAGCACCTATTAGTTTCTCCAGAAAATGATCAAGTCGCGACAGCAAGCCTGCTACAGATGCTGATGATGAAGAAGAAGAAGAAGAGCCAGTCCAGCCCAGTGCCACTAAATAAGCCGTCAGCCGTCACCACCTTACAAAAGTCAGTCCTTTTCGGGACCACCCAAATCCTCCCATTGGAAATATAGGAGAAAAGCAAATCGTAAAATAAAATATATTAATACAATGTTTACCTTTTAGGTACCTTTTGATGCCGCCGTAAATGCCGCCCTGAAAACCCTGTGTATACCATTGAAATTAATACTAATGACCTAACATTCCTTTTTTCAGGTACTTCCTGATGCTTTGCATCGCCTATTACTGCCAGGCCCAAGCACCCTCTCAAACCCCTGACACTCCCTTCCCCTTAGGCCTCCATGAAATAGAAATGTCCAAGCCCCCTCCTAACCCTATTGATCAAAAACTATCACACTCTGTGCATTTGAACCTCAACCAAAAGTGAAATTAACCAGATCCACATATAAGGTTACTAGTTTTATAGATTTTTCACCATATCTAGACTCTTTCGAGAACCTTAAAGTATACATGGATGAGTTTGCGGAAGACCTTGATGACCCTTCTATTCTGGCCGCTATCAGACATCATGGCGAGGGCACAATGACCTTTCAATTTGACTTTGACATGAGTAATCCCACTTCCAATACTTATGAACTAATATACCAATCTAGACCCTGCCAAGCATGCAAACAACAGTGTGAAGACTTCCTTCATATTCAATGATTTAAAGAAGAAGTTAAACACATTCAAACAATTTTCAAGACAATTCATAAGAAATTTCTTAGTGCCATAGATCATATAGATACACATCCGACATCCAGATTTACGAGAGAAACTAGATGTATAACACTAGGCCCTAAAGAACAGCATCAATACACTGAATTAGACGCAATTGATGAACATATCATTGATCAGATAATGACCTATTTGGAAACCATTAATCCACCACTACATAAATCCCTAAAATGACTAAAAAGATTTGGGGTTATGACCTGGATTCTTGGCTGGGGTGTATATACCAACGCTAAGAACATAAGACAAATTAAAAGGGACCTAAGACGACTTCAAAATCAAAATGTTCTACAGGACAAACAAATTCGAGGATTAGCTAACTATTTAAACCTCACCGCTACCCAAGTTAATAGACATGAATCTCTTCTGTACAAACTAGACGTGCATTTAACCATAATGGAAAAAGATTTGACACATGCCATCAGAGATATTCGGTTAGTAAGAGCCACCCTACAAGTTTTTTCGGAGTTACAGATCAGATTCAATTGCATTAGTTCAGGCACCTTTGCTCTAAAAGAAAATGTAGACAGCATTTACGAATTTTTATGTGTACTCACAACCCATAAAGCTAATCCGTTATTCATTCCTCTGGAACAACTCAGAAATACCTTAAACCAGATAAAAGATGACATCTGTTCTAATATGAGGTTAATCTTACCTGAAGATCCTGATAGGAATATTTTTGCTTATTATGGAATAATCAAAATAACTCCAGTAGTCTACGAGGACTTTTTAATGATGGTTCTAACCATCCCTTTAGCTGACATGACTCTAGCTATGGATCTTTATCAGGTCTACAATTTACCAATGATGCATCCTCAGTGGCAAATTCAAGCCACGTACCAAGTTGAAAGTGAATACCTGGCTGTCATGGTACATGGATTATACGTAGTGGTCCCTACTGTAGAGGACATAAAACTCTGCATGACAACTCAAGGGTACATGTGTATTCTAAACCAGGCCCTGTACCCTGTGGATACTGTAACTTGGTGCATTTATGCGCTTTTTATATAAGATGAACAACAAATTCAAAGGGACTGTACCTTTTCCACTACCAACATACCACCTAATGCCACTTATAACTTAGGAGGATATATCTCGGCCATTTCCACTACTAAAGACCTAAGAATGCAAATCCGATGTCTCCAAGACACGTACATGGAATACATCCCTCCCCCTCTCAAGATCATTCATATTGGGGATGGGTGTAAAACTTATTGCCCTACATTGTATATTCCGGCCACATCTTAATCTCTGTCCTTCATACTGACTCATGACGTTTAGCTTACTTCATAGAGTTCAATGATCGATATGTGAACCTAACATCCTTTATCATTTAGTACAATTTTTCTAGTTATCAATTGTCCCCAGAAGAGCTAAAGCGACTAAAAGCTAAAATGATTACCCTTAGACCCATGAACATGGATGAATACAGTGCCAGCCTTTTTGAGAATGAAATGATAGATTTTTCCAAAGATACTTGGTCCTTGCCACCAAACTTAATCCTAACAGAATTGATTCTAACCCTTATTTTAGCAGTTGTGGGAATAGTAGTCTTCATCTGGCTTAAGAAAAGAGGTTTAGTAACAGCACAAGGACTACCATCATTGATTGCAAATTTCCTTACCCCTAAAGTTCCCACATCAAAACCTGTAACTTCTTCAGATGCTGAGTGTGACATTATTCCCTTTATGTCTGGACCACCCCCATCTGCCACCCAGTTACACCCTATTGTTCCTAAGGTTGGTTTTTCTAGAGAATCACCCTCCCCTGAACAAACACTTCAACCCATAACCACTAGGTCATCCCCCCTACCCCTAGAAGCATCACTATTTCTGTGTCTCCAGAAACTTCGGGAACTGCTGCACAAACAAGTGAGGTTACCTATGTCATGGTATGAAAATGGGGATATTTTTATTTTTATCTTTCCCGCAATATTCCGGGAATCTGCACATGACCGGAAGTCATGTGATTACACAAGTGATGTCATAATCTATTGGGTTGGGTATAAAACAGGCAGTACATTCCAAAATCAATCATTGGGT
>JBCAUI010427284.1:0-14125 GCA_038406195.1 Haplosyllis anthogorgicola | reverse complement strand
CTATTCATGTTGTGAACTGCAGCTATTTCTGTATCAGCATGCACAGGTGTGAAACTGACTCATTCAGCCAGGTCAAGATATTGATCCATGACTTCATAGCTTTGGTGTCAGTCTATTGTCTCTATGTTATTGCCTGCATGCCTTATTGCATACCATAACAAATTGGCCTGACATCAGTTGGAAATCTGTGAACTAGCCTCCCCAGAGTCAAAATCTTCTATTTAGAGGTCGTATCCTAATGACTTACAAAATGGATTTACAGAGACGTAACCTCTAAATGACTAGCATAAGTTATTTTACCATTCATCGTAAAGATTTGTGCGCTTTATCATATCTCCTTTCTAGATAGTGATATGTTTTAGATTTCACCTTCTGTTTCGCGATTTATTCCATAGTGGAAAAAATTAATGATTGAATTGGATTCTTGGAATTTTCGGAAAAGATGGTAGACATTCTTCATTATTATTTAAGTGATCATAATACTATCACAAATCTTCTTTCCACAATCAGTGTATTCCTGCAACGATTTTATTCGCAATTGAATTCTGCTTTGTTTACTTTTAAACAGTATTCGGAGTGTAAAAGTCTACACTGTTTTATTATTTTGATATTTATCTAAGCTTAAAAGAAATGGGTTAAATGTCGAATTTAGTTTTCTGAATGAACCTAATTTCAACTAACTAGTACTGCTGTTACGTCATTTTAGAAACTGTAACCTACACTTTGACTAATAAATTGCTTCTTAGATCGTCAACTAGTCAAAATAACGAAGAAATTAATTTGTTTTTAAATAATATAATTTATTATACATTGTAAACAACTTTACATCTGATTACTTTGTAAATATTATCAACATAAACAGCCATCTATTTACAATAAACTAAATTTGTGACGAAGTTTACAATAAATTACTTCTGGTTACATTAACTTAGGTCTATTTCTGTATAATATTACTTATCGTTTACTTTTGCATTTGTGGAAAAGTACATGTAAATTTAAACATTTCAATCATTATACCTTTGTTCATATTGTTGGAACACAACAAGACTAGAATATTTAGGCTAGTATGTAAAACCGTATCTTTGTTAGACATTTTTAATAACTGGGCAACATATCAAACTGGAAAGAGAAAATTGCCCGCCCACCTGTTCATGACAGTAAAATTTGTAAAGCTACATTTACTGCATTGTTTTAATAAAGAAAATTTTGTGTAAAGCCTCCTCACAAATTGAACAAGGTGAAGATTACATTCGCAATAACTTACTTTTGTAAGTCTAACAAAGAAAGCTACTTTTTTTCTATACAGTGTATTCAGCAATTTTAGGGTATTTGATTTGTTTATGTAACTATCGTTTACAGTTCAATCACAAATAAATTAAAACTATATTTGTTTTTGACAATGCACTTAGTAAATTATTTCATCAATATAAATTTTTAAGATGAAACAAATTCTTCATGAGTTAAAACCTTACTGCAATACATACAGGTATGTAAATTGTAATTCTTGTATTATTGTAGAAAATCGGAAATGATCCGATACTAAAACAAATGCATAAGCGATTGGAGCTTACTTCTGAGTTCCGTATTTGTGAATAATATTTTCTTAACATAAGCACCATGTCTTAAAACTTTACACAGAAGTATGTCCACTGCAGTTTCAATATATATAGAGAGAGTATACATGTGCCTTAATTCTAATTCATGAAAATGAGTTATCTGAATATGTGTGTACTTTAAAACTATGTAGATAGTTTACTTGATTTCGTAAATTAATGTCTGCAGGAAAAATGTCAGTTACTAAGGGAGTCTTAGAAAGTGCAACTAAAATATAATTGGCGCGGCTCAGAAAGTTCTACACAGATAGTACCTTTGTGACATGATATTTGTGTCGCAGTTATGATTCTTCTGCATAAATTTGCTCACCGTGTCTCTTGGGTAACGGTAAAAGAAAACTCCCAATTTTATTAAATAAAGAAGCTGATGAAATGTAACGCAAAAATCATGTCGGAAGGTCTATGCGTCTTGGTGCAATGTACAACTGCAGTTATAAACTTATTATTACAACTGAATGAAAGATTATGTGTACCGATAATCCAATTGTGCCGGATCGTGCGATTTATTCAGATGTAATGTTAACATATAACACAGTTTTTATCAGCATGTTTGCCTCGTCGCCGTTTGCCATGTTTACTGGGACTATTGGGCGGCGACATTTGTGACATAGGATGTGCGTAACCATCTTCACCAACGTATGCTATCCGCGCCGCTCTGAACGCTGGATCAAGATAATAGTCAAACTCAGAGTCACTTGAAGAAGAGCACGTCGAACAAGTGTCGTCGTCATCATAATCATCTCCTCCTGCCGCATAATCAGATGGTAGTTGTCCCAGCCTATCCATAAGCTCGCTTTCCAGGTTCGGATCTTCCTGATAATGATGACGCCGGGGTCTGTGCCCGGCAGAGTCACTGAAGTAAGGGTCGGTGTTGCGGGGATCAGCAGGCCGAGAGCTTAGGCTCCGACTACGCGGGAAGTAGTTGGCATGGTGCTGGTGTGGAGGTGGAAGACGTGCGTCCTTCGGACGAGAAATGGGGTTCATTTTTTCATCGTCACCCACTGCCCTGTGTCGATGACGCCTTCGTTCATAATGGTGGTGGCCCGGGTCTGGGTGTCCATAGCGCTGCAGTACACTGTCAGACGTGTGACCTGTCATACGGGGTAATGACCGTGCTCGACCTTGACCCTTGGGGGCCTCGGGATCAAATCGATTGGCAAATGGATCCTGTCTGGGATCAAAACGAACCGTTAAGTTCTTTTCTGATCCACATTTTGAACGTCCATCCTTGTTACTCAGACTACTCTTGCGCGAGGCAGTACTTGGAGGGCTGGGCTGATCTTGGGTAAGATCTGGCATTGAAAGACGTATAAATGAGTTCCTATTCATAGAGTTACTACCATTCATATGCTCTATCTGGCTATCATCCATCATAACGGTTGGGTCGCGACTTCTCCGCCTCAGATCCTGAATGGACGACTGTCTCGACGGGGTATCAGGGGGTGGTGGAGGGAACACTGGTATAGGTGGCCGTCTGTGCAGTATATTTCCATTTGCTATGACATTGCCATGTGAATACACGACTGGCTCACCATTAGGCATTACGCCGTTCATATGGTGTGCGCTGTTTCCATCCCTATCACAGACCTGTAGTTGTTGTACTTGTTGGCGGCACTCTTGTAACAGAGGTTCATGCTCATTCGAACTTATCGAACTCCTTACACCATTTTCCATTACGCCAGGCATAGGTATATGTGTAGCACCATTGTCTGTAGTACCGTGTTTGAAGGGTCCTTGAGAACCAGCAGATTGCTTGACTTCCCACACTTGTCCGTTTTCGTAATTTTTTACTTCCCACAGTTGTGCATCAGTTAATCCGTTTAGTTTTGCATTGTTCGCATTATGTTGGTACTGAGGCTTGGGATAGTCTTGCGTTATACTTGCATTAGAGCGGGGCTGACTGTAGTGGCTCTGTTCTATTCCATTATTATTGTAAGTCAACGGTTTTTCAGTTGTGTTCAATTTCTCTAACTTGGCATGAACTCCATATTCTACGTTTGCAAGCCTGTCGGGTATTCTAGGTCCGTACTCTGGGTATGCTTGAACAAAGTTTTGTTTTAATCTAGTGCCCAAAACTACCCTGTTGCCTCCTCCGCTTGTATCACCTTTGCTACACTCTAATGAACAATAAATGGCACCACGCTTTGGCAAAAAAGGTTGTCCCAAGAGGGTCTTTGCACATTCATGGCACTTAAAGCACTGGTCAGTGGCATGCCAGTGTTGACCTTCATGCGTCATTTGACCTTGATCAACACCTATGTGTTCTCCACAAGCGTCACAATATTCGGCGTACATGTTCTCAAAGCAGCCGCAACAGTACGGACGACCATCGCGCATGATGTAGCGCTGTCCACCCATCTGCCGATCACACTCGTAACAGCAGAAATGTTTCATATGCCAGCTTCTTCCCTCAGCCTCGGTGCATTCGTCAGCAAATATTATCTGAAAAAGAGAGTAATTAAGGATATTTAGTCATAAAATTATACTAAGAAATTCTGGTACGAAGATACGTTGCCACAAAAAATCACAAATTTTAAAACCCAGTTGCCAGCAAAGTTCGTAACTTGGGTACCAGTTGCCGCCTGCAAATAAACACCAAAACAGCTCCCCATCTTGACTGAAATCTCTTTAGTTGTGTGTAAAATTTAATCTAAAATAATTTTACTATGGTGAATATGGCAAGGATGCCACCCCAGCGTAAGTATCCACAATTTTTTGTTTATTTTCTGATCAGGACTAAGATCGAAAAGAACTTGTTGAAAATGGTTAACTGCACCACAGTTATTGACTTACCTCGTCGCAAGCACAGCATCGAGGTTTGAGTGTTTCGGCGTGGTGACGTCCGCAGTAGATGTGTCCGTCCTTGAAGAAGTAGATGAGGTCGACGAGCAGCTCGGTGCACGTGAAGCACACGAAACACGACGGGTGCCAGCTGATGTTGTGTCCGGCGCGCGAGGCGAACACCGACATCTCACCAACACTGATCTTCTCTCCGCACTGCAAATATATGCAAAATAAAAGTTTAGTTGAAGTGTAAATGCTGTCTTCACGAATTTGTGCGTTCGGGTTTATGTCCTCAGACAAATTTGTTAGTAAGCATCTGCAAGTAGTACATTATCAGAGGCAAATGGAACGCAGGTGAGGTGTTAGGATTACAGTACAATGTTTCAAACTTGACACTTAACTGGCTGTTCCGGTAGCAATTAAATTGCATACTTTAATGTTACATATTGATATATTTGACAAGATGAAGAAATTTCGCTCCAACCTCAATATTTTTGCATGGGTATGTACTTTACATGATGGACATGTGTGAAGAGTCGACTATTTTGGGGACAAAAACGAGATGGACAACCTGTCGGTTACAGCCTCGCTCTACATAGTCAAAATACATAGGGTGGGGGTGGGGTCTGGTATCACACTACTCCACATCCAGTCTGAAACTCCTGAATTTTGGATTTTCCTCCAGTGCCCATATAAGGTATGAGGATGGGTTCCAGTATCACACAACTCCACATCCAGTCTGAAACTCCTGAAATTTGAATTTCCCTCCAGCGCCCGCCAGTTGCAAAACATTTCATAAAATCTGTCAATTCTAGATCTCCATCGTTGCAGAATCCTCGCTCATACTAATAGTATGAACCTGGCTAAAAAACAGCATAATAGTTCCATAAATATTCTGGTGCAGAGAGAAAGAAAATTTAGCCATTTTTCTTGGAGCATTTACATACAGCAATAATTTGGCATCCTGTATGCCAGCACCCCACTTTCAATAACTAGCACTGAAGTAACAAATTGCATTATGCCTTGTGACCTTTAGCAAATCTAGGTGCAATCGTAAAGTAAACTTAACAGGCAATATGTACGAGTTTCAAATGACGAAACATGATTCTATGTAAACAGTCTCTGACATTTAATGAGTTATGATAGATTCAATTAAGGCTAAAATCAAGATGTATTGAGGAAAGTATCTATATCTCACGATGGGAATATCCTCATTGTGTTAATATTGACTGTTTGGAAATGACTATTGAACCTGTTGATCCGTCGGTAATGTGATATACATTGCATTACGATTATGCAGATCCAACTTATCTAGCCGATTGTAGAACATGGCTATCCATGCTATGTATGGTTAATATGCAGCAAAATACTTATGTAAAATGTCTACAAGGACACAGCTTTATAACAGACCTTGCTTGGTTAGCCTCCCCACTGAATGGCACTGTGGGCCAAAATTTACCTTTTTTGCAGAGTTTGAATAAAAGTTTGTATAAAATTGTCAGAGGCATATAGGTAACCCCACACTTACTGCATTGAAAAATTCTTGTCTTAAAATCGGTATTTGGGACTAGACTATTAGACAACTTGTACGTAAAACTCATCTCAAATTGACTAATCAAAATTGTTCTTGATAACAAGGTAAAGTTTTCGACCCAAATGTAATTTTAGGTTGTTCTTCCTGACTGTGTTTCATCTGATCAATTCTGCGAGGAAGTAGTTTTTGATGGCTGAATCATGTTTAAAAACCACCAAAATGCTGGACAATATTTGATGTCTTAATCGTGGATTTTAACTTGAAAAGAAAAGTGTACATATTACATTTACTTGCGAATGTAAATGTATTACAATCAACTAGGCCACAATTCCAAAGTTCGAAAACAAGGCCTCAATCATTTGCACATCTAGCATAATGCAATTCCTAATATCAAATTGACCTCTTCGCAACTCCTGTCCACATCATCTGAAGCACAGAGATGATGATGATAATCTGATAACGACATTCACAAATATGCAAGTCAATACAACTGTATCTTTGTGCAAAGTCACCTTAATCAAATCTACTTTGCATTTCTGCTTTCAGTTCCAGGAACTGCGTGTTTCTTCTCCTCCTTACAATCTGTCTGTTGGGAAAACATTCAATAATTTTTTTGCCGAATGAATTTTATATTCAGGAAGGAATGGACTTTCCGCTTTGATCACACTGAGTTATCAAGATGATAGGAATGCACTTTTTACCCAACGATAAATAACTAAAATTCTATTGCCAGTTTTACTTCACCTCCCTGAAGATTTCATTGCGAATTGCAGCTGATTTTATATTGACCTACAAATTACCGTAGTCGACAGACGTACTCTTTACAAGAACAAAGAGTGAAAGGGGGACGTGGACCTGAATACAGATTCAATTTTTTTTCTTTCCAAACTTTGTATTGTCAAATAAACATAAATTTAATGGCAAATTATGTCACTTAATCCGACAAATTTCGTTTTTTATACTGTGACTGATAGTCGATATCGTGAATCATTCGTATTTGCGACGTCCCTCTTCCTCAATACAAATGTACTAATATAATATAAATAAATTATTCTGTATAACTTTTATTATACAAACTGAGCTAAGGATATTGATTAACATATTGCTTTCAGTTTGTCTGTTACGATATAAAATGGCTAGTCAGTTTCGTACTCAGCCCAACATGAATCTTTCCTAGTTAAGCCGACACAATTGATGTCGGCATTCAGTAGGGTCTATGGAACATGAGACAGTTTTACTGAGCTCTATCATGTACAATTCTTCCACTCTGCCAATTCCCAGCACTATAACCATATTTCCACTCAATCTCAAACAAGCCTACAAGATTAGGACCTATTTGCCAGCTCCAGTTCACATTACAGGCAAGGTGCCGGAGTTGTATATATTGCTAGATCCATTTGAACATGAAATTGTTCTGTGTCACCTGAACTTAGTTGGTTAATATTTTGGTATTTGTGTTCAAATATCGAAACTTAATTTTCATATCAACCAAAATATAACTTTGTTAATAATTAATAAAATTAACCAAGTTGGATATCTTGAAGTTGTGAGGCGTGAACACTTCAAGATGAAACCAAGCTGAAAACTATCCAAACATTTAAGAATCTGGGCTGATGTAAAAAAACTATCTAGGTATTTTACAACCCTTTTCCCTGCTCTGTCTCACTGCCACCGGGCCTGAAACAAAGCCCTTTGCTCCGGGACCACACCACATAAGCCACTTCTTCACATCATTACCATATTTTGCCTGGATCCACAAAAGGCGAACCAGGATTAGGCCCTATTTTCCACGCCAGATGATCACATATTTAGTGGGCACTGCTGCACTGCCAGTTCCATTGAGTATTCCATACCGGGGCGCGAGCAAGCCATTTATTCTGCCTTGTATCATGCCTTATTTCATGGTTGACTGGTCTCGGGCAATATGGCTGAATTACCTATACGGCATGGTCTGCAGAAACATTCATCAAGTTGTTGGATGAAAATTAAGCTCCATACTGGGACTCTTGAGTCATTTCAGGGCAACGTCTTGCTCAAGGCTTCAGGTGAAGTCAACTGAAAACTTTGGCAAGGAGTTTTCTTTGCATTATGTTGCTCTAAGGTTCAATATGTTCTACCGTACATTGACAGTCACCGTTGTTTCAAGGGGGTTTAGAACATTTAAAAGATTGCCCTACATTTCAAAAGTGACACATCGTCTAAGCTGACTTCCAATATCCAATTAAATATAACGTTTGTTGAAAATGAGGAATGTCCAAATATGGCATTTGCAAATAAACTTTAACATCTTGCACATTTCAATGGTAGGTAGCAGCCCTTCTTTCCCTAAATTTCGTTAGGCAAACATGTTAGTGTATTTACATGTCTGTATTTGTCCATCTGTCTGTCTGTTTGCCCACACAACAAATCGCACAGTCTGGTTTTGCATAATGAGTAAATTCAGTAATACAGTAAATTCAAATGAAACTTCATTTGACTTATCAGCAATGAGTAAGCAATGAAAGGCCTTTACTCTTCTCCTTCAGAAATGTTAACAGTAGCGCCCTGTGTGTGTGTGTGTGTGTGTGTGTGTGTGTGTGTGTGTGCGCGCGTGCGTGCGTGCGTGCGTGCGAGTCTGTCTGTCTACATGTAATCTGCTTGTCCTTCTGAATGTTAAAAGATGATTTCCGATTGCATTCCGAAATCATTCTTACTGTCACTGTCCAAGTGATATCATTCAATCAAAAAATGACTTTGTACCAACAACGTTAATTTCAAGAATGACACATATTCAATTTCCCAAAACCTGCGGGTGTCACTGCAATGACTCAGATAAGTTACATTTTCCTCAATTTCTTGTCCGCCCATTCAGAGTTTTGTATTAAACGTTTGGCATCTGCCCCTCAATGGTAGCAAAACTTGTATCAATTACATTAACGCTCTGCACACAGGCATGATTGATTGCCATTTAACATGATTGCCTTTCTGATTAAATCTTGTCACTCTGGTCAGGAGTAACAGAGTCTTCATGAATGCGACGAAACGAGATTGTTCTTCTTATCTCTTGTGTTCGTCATTCTGATACAGAAGACTGACTATTCGTTGAGTTTTTCTTTATTTTTGCTTGTGGACTGCAAATCGCATTTTGAACTGTTGTATAATTTACATTTCCTTGTCAGATAGGTTCTAACCACATGATAAATTTGATAAATCTTGGTCTAGTCTGGAATGATCTCATTGCGCTCAGACAAAATTGGCACGTTTTCGTGGGGGCTGATTAAATTTATGGGTGTGGGTTGCTGTGTCCACCTTGCACCTGGATGTTAAGTGTCCAGAGACCTTATGATGTACGATGATGTCTTCTGGAGTTAACTTTACTTCGAGCCCAGCTGCGTCCTGGTCCAGTCCATTGGTATTCAGCACTGACAACACAGTGTCATATTGACTGGTCTCTTGCCTGTCAGGCGCTGTGTCCGGCACATTATATGCCAGAATAACAATGCAGCCCAATCACTGCTTCTTACGCCTCCAACTCATTGAGACCCATCACTCAGTCCACTCAATCCCTGGAGGCGGATTTGCCCGAGTAAATAACTAAAATACAAGTGTGCCTAAACTTGTACATACCGATTCAAGAATTGAGTTGTTCGCGGAAAACATCTTTGAAATTCTAGGTAACTTTAAGGGTCCTTATTCATCTGTACGTGTATAAGTAATCGCACATTCGACTGCAGTAGCAAAGTGGTAAAAAAACCAATTATCATTATCGCTATTTTTGCTGAAAAATTATTCCATTCTTAATTTTAACCCTTACACTGCCTACTTCAACATTTGTCAATCTGATCAAACATTTTAACCGAGGGCCTGTTAAATTGCTTTGTAGAAAATTTAATTTTCAATCAAACTTCTTTGTGAAGGTTTAGTTTCATAGAGGGATGGCAGGAGTTTATCCTAAAAACCACAAAACTGTCTTATTTTATTCTTTGATGATAGTTAAGGCAGTATTTTGACATTTGTTATTCATAAAATTTACCCTTAATTTTCAGGACATTTAGACTTTCATGGCAACTGGAATGTTTACTTACTGCTTGTTCTTTGGTTTTGCATTTTATTTTTTAACTTTAATCATATAGCAATCATTTGCAATACCTGGTTTTATATAAAGTGTCAATGGCTACCATTTGTGATCTTTAAAAGAGCCAGCCTATCCATAATAAATTCTACCAAGAGTGCATAATGGGTGGTACAATTGGGCAGTCTCATGGCAGACTAATTTACAAGGTATAAATCTAGCTACATAACTGTTTTTTACCAGGATAATAATGCTCTACTACTACACTGTCTCACTTTGAAACACACAAAATTTAGCTCTCTAATGTGCCTTAAATTACTTGAAAGTCTAAAATCTAAGCACAAATTTTTTGCAACAAATTTGGATTTATGGGCTTCCTAAAAAGTTATATTTCATATCGGGTGGTAGTTAATGGTTTATATCAAAGGCCAAACATTAGTAAATTGCTTTTATATACTTAGATTTGACGGTAAATAAATACATTAAGGGCTATGGAAGGTTAAAGCATGTGCCCATCCATGAAAAACATCATGTTTTTTTCAATATGAGCACATTTAACAAGCTCTATAGTGCTATCTGTTAGGCAGAGATGTGTCCAGAAATATCCAATGTGTGGCCACACTTATTGATGATTGGTGTGTGCAATATTATCGATGTCCTGCCATTATTGCTCACTTTACAGTGTAACAGGTGCATGTGGATGATACAATGTTTACAAAAGTTGAGGCAGTGTAAGGGTTAATAATAGTTTAGACTTTTCAAAGCCGTTTACAACTTAACCCCCGACAGAGAGTTCAACCAGTCTTTGTGTGAATCATCATCTTGAGGTGACGAGATAAGTGTTCATCCTGCATCCCATGTAGGGCCGGTTCTAATCACCCCCCCCCCCCTCTTCCCACGTTTGTCCATTTGCCAAACAGATCTACCAAGTTTACCCCATCATGTGGAGAAGCATGAGTCTTGGGTGATTTGCCCTTCATCACTGCCTGGACTGGGATAAAAAGCCATGTCCTTTTTGCTGAGGTGGTGACCGCCACAATATGTCGACACACAGTAATAAGTAAATTGGATACCATTGGTTCTGTTTCATATCAATCCCTCTACAGCCCCTGAAATTGATGTTATTTTGCGTCAATTGAATTTCATGTGGTGTCTTTGATTCAGACAAACTGGTCCTTTGTTTTCATAATGAAGAGGCAAGAACGGACACTACATGCGTGGATTCGGTTTAGCTTGGATTTACAAACTTTTGGAGTTCTAACTTGAGGCAGTTCCAAATACAAAGTAAACCATAGGACTAAAGAAACATAGGACCATAGGTTTGTCTCGTTACTACCTGGACAGAAAGTTCGGAAAAGCCAAGACATGTAGATCATGGTTCATTCTCAAATTAATTGCTACATTTTAAAGATAGGGTTACAGTTCAAAACAATTGTCAAACTTTGAAAAAAACATTTGTTGTAAATTGTTTTAATTGTTTCAAACTTAAAACTGATAAATTGTCTGGAACAATTTTAAGTTAATCTGGATATCTCCATTTGCTTTTTGAAAATGAAAATATAAATTTAAAAGAAAAACGCTAATGCATTTTTCAGTCGTATATCTTTGTGTCCGGAGATGTTTCTTTGTTGAAGTTCAACCTTGAGGACTTGGGCATTCGAACTTTTTTCGAAGTTCTTTGTGTATTTTTACATAAAGAGCAGAGGTTGTTACCGCATTCATTTTAATCTCCGGATGTCGGCGTGCGGTCAATACAGTTACAAGAGGTCGTGAGTTCGAGTCCGGTTTGATAAAAATTTAAATACGCCTCTAATTTCCTTGTGGGAAGATAAAAGTAAACAGAAGGTAAAATACATAGTAATTTAGATTGTGTATTGATGACGAGATACAAGAAGAAATTGTTCTGTAGATCAAATGGCTCTACTTTATCAATCAACATAGATGGCACTGTGATTATTAACTAATGGTAACCTTTACCTGTATTTATTTCTTTTGCACAATATATACGGTAATCGTTTCTTCGGGTGTGTTCAAGTGACCGAGAGATGGCAAATGGTCACTTGTACCAGGGGAGCTTGCCAGAGATGATAAAGTAAAGTACAAGGCTTAAGAACCCAACGACTGAATTATCCCAAGTCCATAGCAGGGATACCGGTGGCCCCACAAAATAGTTACCACTGGTCCAAGATTAGGGACTGCATTCTATTGTGCAATCTATAGATAAGCTGATTTGGCTACAGATGGGATTTTAATTTCGGATATCCGACTATTCGATTACTGGTACTAACACCAAAGAAAGAATTTTCAATTTTCAACTACATACCTGGATCCATCATAAGACCAGCAACGTAACTTAATGCACTCTTTACGGTATTTATTCAACTAAATTTAATCGATTTTGTATTTGCACTCTAGTCTTTTTCGGTACCGAATATGCAAACTTTGTAATTCAACATGAAGTTGAAGCTGTCGTCGAAGCTGTTGAAATTTAAAAAACAGTGTCTCTTTCCATTTGCGCTCTGCAAAAGTTTCTAATACGAATAAAAAATCTAAGAACCATTGTTACAAGTGTACTAAGTTCTTTCTATTATGTGTTAAATTATAGAACCAAATATATTTAGACCATTGGTGCAATAAAGCACGTAATACCACCCTTATTCCTTGGCATCTGATGAAATAGATTGTCAGGTTGATGCCAAGAGAAACCGAGACGACTAACCTCAAACTTGGCATTGAGTTTCACAAAAGATTGCAGAGGGAGTTGAACCGAAGAACTTGTTCAAATTTGTCGTATATAAATTGCAATACCTTATCAGCAGTTATACTGCCATGCATGTAATAACACTAATGCTTATCATGGTTGGTACAACTTTTGCAAATGAGTAGTCCATGTACTCCAGGGACAGATATATCTTGGCTTTGAAACCCATAGGTAGAGTCACCCCAACTCCAAAGCAGAGGATACCAGTGACTCTCCGTCAAAGAAAAGTACACATTAAAAAGGTTCACATAGACACTTGTTCTGTCCTTGTCAGTCGTTCCGTACCTTACTAAAAGCAATACCAGGCAGGGAATCGAGTCTGTAATAAAGGGCTAACTGCACGCGCCAAAAATGCTGATGTAGAATATATTATTTTACAGGACAGAGATGTTGGGCAGTATCTTAGCCCCACCAAACTAAAGTGTAAACTTGGTACTCGTCCTTACGTTTCATCTGTGCATGGGATTTAATCCTGTTATCAAGTTTAGGTTAGGTGAGTTCTTGGGTGAGTTACTTCCAGTGAATTTAAAGGCAGTAAATTACAATGAAAACAGACCCTTCGACAGTGGAGATCTATCAAAATTAAATATTATTCATTATGAAGTCTGGTTGAGATGTCCCTCCTGCACTTCGGAAGAAGGTTTCTTTTATACTCCTTTATTAATTTGTTAACTCAAGCTGCTGGATTCAGAGGACGAAAAATGAATCAATTTGGAGCAATAGACAAATTTATTGTGTTGTTGTTCTTGCCAACAGAAAAGTCACAAAATTTAATCACAAATCATGAAATAAACTACCAGTCAAGTGATTGAAAACTGTTGAGCTGCTTTACGGACAGACACAGAGATTCGATATGTTCAGTTGCTAATGTTGCAATGTGTTTCTGCTAATGCTATTCACGGGTGATTAATGCAGTTTCATTTGGCGACAAAACAAATTAATGTGGTAAGGTGGTTTGTGCCACTGGCAGAGTTATTAAACTCAATTTGAAAACTCGGAGTTGCCATATGCTGCAAATTAAGAAAAAGCCAAGGGCTGTGCCGCTTACAGGCCAAGTGAACCACATACCGATGTCCCGTTCTTCCCAGAACACCGCATGACAAGTATATTGACTCGGCACTAGAGATGTCAGCTTGCCTAGTTTATCAGCTTAAGCTGGCTTGCTATGTTGGCTTAGGCTACAAGCCAGCTTAAGCCAGGTACTTGTGGTTTTTGTCCATTAACAAAACATTTCAAAAAAATTTAACTCACTTTAAAACTATTTGCTCAGGCCCTATTTCACTCAAGTACCCTACTGATTATCTCTAACAAATAAGCACTGATTTCAAATGTGAGAAAAGAAGCCATGCAGCTCAAGTAAAGTTCAAAGTGAGCTTGACAGT
>JBCAUI010427173.1:0-14127 GCA_038406195.1 Haplosyllis anthogorgicola | reverse complement strand
GTTGCTATGACATCTGGTTCAAAAGATATGGTCAAAAATATGGCACTGTGTCTACTAACTGGTAGAGGCTTGAAATTTGCTTTCAGTTACTAGACAGCTTGGCAAATTTACATTTACTGGGGGGGGGGGGCTCTACCAGTTTTAGCACCTATTTTCTCACACTTGTCAATAATGCTTGCTTCGTACCAGAAGTTTTAGCACCTTTTTCTCACACTTCTCATTATCTTCTCAACCCTACTTTTCTCACCTATTCAAGTGAGAATATTGTCATATAATATAAATACTTTAAAATTTTTCCTTTTTCCATCAGTTTGTTAGTACTATTTGTGAGTTTACAAGTACAAAAGAGACAATGACTGAATAGAATTAAAACAAATTTGATGGAATAATAGAAATAACAACAGGTTATTTTTTATTATTCTGCTTCATATTTGTGATAATTCTGTGATAGTGTTTGGTGGTGAAGGTGTGACTGCAGGGGAGGTGGGAGGCCACAATAAATAAATTAATGGTAGAGTAGAAATTACTAGAGCATGAAGCAGAGTGTAAAGTATTCAAGTCTTGATACATTGTGTGGTATTTGCAATAAATGGGCAATAATTTTCAATAATTAGATAAAGAAAAAGTGCAATAAATGGTCAAGTGAAATAAATAAATATCATATTCATCAAAAATGTTGAAATAATTAATAAATCAAACTTTCCACTATTTACCCAGTCCCTACGACATTCCCTTTTTTATGGGGTATTCCTCAAATAGAAGAAATGAATATTTACAATTTAAGGTCACTCACAGCATGGAATCACTACATTCTGAACAGCCCAATCAAAACTGTCATGTAAGATGAAAACACAAGCAAAATAACCTGCTCTCAATGCTCACCGCGTGCATACCCCCTCTCAACAGTAAGGGAAGACCCGCATTTTTACGGGTATTCCAATGTTTTGCTGACATTCCCGGAGAGACATCTGTTGACCTTGTTCAGTACTCAATGATCCCCAGATGTCTCTCTAAGCATTTCATTCATTTTGACAGGATCAAAATGTGGTCATTTTAAAACAAAAAATAATGAGAAATGCCATTTGGAAAAGGTTTTAGGTACATGAAATTGATTAAATATATCAAATAATGTGAACATTTGTTGTACTATTAGTTAAAGTATCATATGCATGTACATTCAGTTAGGAACTCGAGTAATAACTGAAATCTTTTCCTAATTGGAATTTCCCCTTTTTAGGGGGATGTCGGCAAAACATTGAAATATCCGTAAAAATGCGGGTCCTCCCTTACTGCTCAATAACCTTTTTTCGAAGTTGAAATCTTTTGTACCGATGCATATTCTATTGAAGTTTATAATAAGATGTTACATTTTGCATTTTGATGAAGTGAAGGTGTCAAGATTCGAGATTTAAGCATTCCCCAAATAAGGGGATATTCAGCTAAATTCGGATGATCCCCCACTTACTTTAAAGTTAAGCATGGCTAAATCTCAGAACAATACACACGAGGATTGGCATTTTGTTGACTTTTGATTTCTTGCTGTTACTGTCTTGGGCGGCATTTTGCATTTTTACGGCAGTTTTTCCTGACATGAAGCCTTAATATTCATGTTTATTTTATCTGTCTTGAACGGCATTGCTGCCTTTTACGGCATTCTGGTACTCAAAAAAGTCTAGTGCCGCTCAAGACAGGTTCTACTGTATTTATGATCAGTACGGGCATTTGTACGGGAATTCCTACACAAGGAAATTCATTGTAACTGATGATTTCGTTTCCACCAAAAATCCCAAAAATGTATATTTATGTTACGGTACAAGAAATTGACATTGACAAACCAGTCAAATTTAGAACAGTTATCTGATGCAATTCTTCAGTTTTTAAGGAATTTTCTTAAAAATAAGAAATATTCCACATAAAAGTATGCGATACCTTTCTGTACCAAATTCATTTAGTTTTGGCTCAAATGACATACAGAAGAACTTGTCTTGAGCGGCACCTGTCTTGGACGACGTTTTGAATTCTTGGTATTCATGTTTATCTTACATGTCTTTAGCGGCATTCTTGCCTTTTGCGGCATTCTAGTCGACTCAAAGTCTGGTGTCGCTCAAGACAGGCTCTACTGTAAATGTTTTTGCTAAGACGTTCCTGTCACCAACAGTAATTATTGTCGGAAAATATAAGAGTGACCTCGAGAACCTGTAGACCCGTTGTCTTGGGTCTTTTATGAAAATAGTTGTCTGTTGCCGTGTTTTAATATTTTTTGTTGACTGTCACAGGGTGTCGTTGATGAACTATGTGATGCCTGTCAACTGCTGAAATGGAAAACTCCTTCCAAGATACAAAAAGAGGCAATACCCGTCGCATTAGAAGGTAACGTTAAATATTATTGACGAACATCCAGTGGACACGTTTTGAAAGGCAACCTTAAATTTACATCCAAACTGCCCGTGTAACAATAGTGCCCGATCAAGTGGACGTTAAAATAGTAGAAAATGGCAAAATTGTCTTTAAGGTGAATATTTGTAAACTTTGCGGCACACCCTTTCAAGTCGATCCCTGCTGGGTCGATTGCTTTTGCTGAAAAGTGTACACTCTCTACATTTAGTGTACACTTTTTGGCTCATTTGGCATAATTGCCAAAGAGCCTATAGAATCATGAATTGTCCGTCGTTTTCATTGTTGTAGTAGTTCTCGATGTATGAACAGAGACAAACTAATTCTTAAACGTGTAACTTTATTTGGCAGCCATGACGGCATGCTCGGTCCCAACAACAGAGGTCACCCCACATGGGGTTACAACAAAGGGGGAGGGGAATCGCTACGAACCAGAATACACACAGAACGATATCTGTTACATTGTCATGCGCACTCTGGCTTAACTAGCCACAATATTTTATCAGGTGCGAAAAGATACTTCTGACCCATTTTGAGCATAGTACATGGATGTCGGCCATGTCGGCAAAATGTGTGTAACTGGAAGATCAAATTCGTTCAAAACTGGAACTAGTATTTATCTGAATGTCCCAGGCCGCAGGTCAAAACGTCTCTGCGACAGATATTACCTTTGTGTTCAATGAGTGTTGGTAATGCTCTCTGGGTAATTGTAAAAACAGCTCGCACGAACAAATTTAACATCAAATCTAAATCTTCGATAGTGCTTTCCATGAGGGCATTTTTGGTAGTTGCTCCAGCATTGTTTGCCTGTTAATGATAAAAAGGATTAAGAAAATGTCATCAAAGATTGTTCCTGAAATGAAAAACCATTTTATTCTCTTCTTTATTTTCTTGACCGCCATTTAAGAATCCAGTCATCGCAATTTTAATCAATTTTGTAAGAACAAAATGGTTTAGATAGATTGTAAAGACACCATCACATTAATATGAATGGGACGTATACCAAGTATGTCTATTTTACCGAGACCCTGAAAGGTCCTATGGGCGCACATTACTGTTTTATTTTCTCTCTTCGGCGACTTCGAGTGCCCGGCGTCTCTCCAACATGGAACCCCTTATTTATCCACCCTTTATTTTATCTAACTTTGTTCGTCAATGCCAACTGTAAGTCGGTTATTTCAGGTTATTTTGTCTGCATAGGTTGCATCAGTTCCCAATTAATATCTACCAGCAGCTCTCAGAGACCAGGAACTAGTGCACAATTAGCATTGTGAACCCTTGAATTGCAGGAATTACCCGTATGTCCAGCCGTCCAAAATGTTTGATGGTGCTGTCAACAATATTCAGACAATCTTCTCGGTTTGTTATATCTCCAATAACTGTAAATATCTAGACGAAAATTATACATGTTATCTAACAGTTGGAAACATTTGTGACTTGTCGAATGACAAGATAATTTATCGGAAATTTCATCAAGGCATTTCTATGCTGTGAAAAGTCATGTCATTAATAAATTAGTAAAACTCACATCTTTTCCTCCAACTTCTCTACATTTCGCAGCTGTTTTCTCAAGATTTTCCGCATTCCTTCCCGTAATTGAGACTTTTGAACCTAATTTTGCGAATTCAATGGCCGTTGTAGCTCCAATACCCGAGCTCGACTCTACAATTCAATTAGTATCTGGGGCGGATCCAGGATTTCCCGTTCGGGGGGCGCCCGGCCCGTTGGGGGGGCGCCACCCCTATTTTCGACCCAAAATTTAGCGGAAAGTGCATGAAAACAAAGAAAATTTGGGCCATTGGGGGGGCGCTGGCGGCGCCCCCCCTAGATTCGCCAATGAGTATGAGTGAAATCAACTTTCGATGATTTAGGCGTTAACATCACATTGGCGGATCTAGGGGGCTCGGGAGGCGCCCCTCCCCCTACGGGCCAAAATTTCTTCATTTTCATGCAGTTTTTGGGGATTTTTGCGCTAAAATCGGGTAAAAATTGGGGAGCCCCAAGGTTGGCGCCCCCTCCCCCCCACGAGAAATCCCGGATCCGCCACTGCATCATTTATCAACATATTTTGATTTATAGGATGTGTTACCTGTTACTAAAGCTACTTTTTCCTGGAATTTTAACATCCTTATTGTTGTATTTCTTGCAAAAACTACAGAAATATTGAATTTGTGCAATAAACTGACATTGGACGTGTATTGTAGGTCAGTTTCTGGGGCGACCGCGTGAGAGCTCTGTTTACAGTGCCCTAGATATCTGGTAAGAACATCATGCTGCAAATATTCAAATACTTCATCACATCATGAACATTGAACAACCCAAAACAATGGAAAGTTGATTTTAGCGACCGAGCTGGGCGGGGCTTCAAATCACTTGATCACGTGGGTACATGAAACAATCCCACGTGGCCGTATTTTTTGAATTTAGATTTTTTTTCTTGTTCATCTTTACAAACAAAGTGTACTGTTTGTATTTACAATAATTTTAGCAGACAAGTAAGTATATCAAATTCATTTCTGCTATTTGCATTCATGAACCATTGGCGGATTTAGAGGGGTCGCGGGAGGCGCGTCCAACCTAAGTCATTTAAAAATAATTCTATCCTTGAAGAAAATTTTCACAAACATGATTAAAATGTTTAAAACAATGTCCCACGTTCAATGCATGCAGGAGCAAAGATATTATAGTGCAAGTGTTTGACTTCAAAGGAAATGCCTGGGTTTCAAACGTCTCAACTGTTTTTCGCTTGCTCCTTGCAACAGTGAATGTGGATGATATTAAATGAAATGACAATCCATCATGTAATCAAAAAAGGAAATTTATAATATAGAAATAATTCCCACTTTCACAAGTTGTATAATCCAAATCATTGGCGGATCTAGAGGGGGTGCCGCCGGCACGTGCCCCCCCCCTAACGGCCCAAATTTTCTTCGTTTTCATGCACTTTCCGCTAAATTTTGGGCGAAAATAGGGGTTGGCACCCCCCCCCCCCAACGGGCCGGGCGCCCCCCCAACGGGAAATCCTGGATCCGGCCCTGTTAGCAGTAGGTAACGTAGTTTCTGATGTGGTCAAAACGTGATTTTATCAGGCTTTCAGGTTAAAGAGAAATAGGGATTTTCAGGAGATCATTTTAAAAAAGAACTGGAATACGATGTCATGTACCACGTTACTGCTGTCAAAATTTTCTTATTTTTACGACGTTTCGCTTTGCAAATAGTTTTTAAACACGATAGTCTATAAAAAAACCAAATAGAGATTATAACAGTAAACTGTAACTTTGAAATGACCATGACCTTTAAATATCCTTGACTTTGACTTTAAAGGACATAAAAAGATATATTAGAAATTACAACAAAAATGAAAGTGATTTTGAAATGATCTTAACCTAAATGATTTATTATTGATAAGTCAAAACATCTTAACAATCATTTAACAATTATCATCAGTTGCTGAAAGCTTGAACTTAACCCAGACCCTCGAACTTGCCATCTATTGGTGTTCACATTTTCGCAGTAACATGGCTAACGACATCTGGGGTTGGACTGATCCTGAAACAGATGATGAGTACGCTATTGTGGGGCTGAATTGTGGCACATCGTTCGTAAAGATGACAGATGCTGAAAAGCCAGAAGTCCTAGCCTATCTACCAACAGCGTAAGTCTAATAGCATTTCTGTTCATGAATCTTATCAATCACTTCTACATTACAATAACATTTCACGCTCATTTCATCAATAGCGCAGCTTCTTTTTTAGTTCAGAAAATCAAAAGAATTTCCGTTAGCTAAGAATAAATTGCAACAAGTCTCATAGATTCAATGACCAATTCTATCTACAGGAATAATTCTTGTTGAAATCCATAACGTCCTACACTTTTCTGAACGGTTTCTAGTGATTCAATCTATGACGTTTTGAAATTAAGTAAATGATGATCTAATTTTGTAGGACTGAATGCAGTATGTGGCGTGATATTAAAACCGTCAACGATCACGCATTTATTGTGGCGGAGGCGGGCCTGCACGGTCTACAGGTCTGTACAGCAGTTCATATTTATTCCTATTTTCAATTTAATACCTTGCTCTTTTAATCGGGAGCAGTTCACAAAACTTGCATCAGAACTTTTAACATGGTACCTTCTGGGACCTCCTACATAACATACACAATTGATACGAATTTTGTGTAATAGTTTAGCTGGGGGTTACTTGGCCTTGACAGGATGGAAACACTCCAGCCAGTTAGTGTGATGCGCTATAAATGTTAATTTACACAACAATATATACTTCCCAATAGAGAAAATTTAATTCTTTCATTCCATACTTGTTGTGAGTCTATTCTTATTTCAACTTGCAATGAAAATGATCAGGTAACCAATTTTCAGATCCTTACTGACGTAGAAACCCGTTAAAAAGACACGTTTTTGATCATAGTCCTTTTCTGGTCTTATGTGTGATACAGGTATTTGACTTGACACGACTTCGCAAGATGAGTAATTACACAGTGTTGGGTCCTGACGCGACACGAGAAGAGTTCGGAAACGCTCACAATATCGTCGCGAATGACGAAACGGATTTTATCTACGTCGTGGGATCTGGTCGCTGGGGGGACGTCACCGCGTACACGTGTGACGGTAAGGTGAAGTCTAAAGCCAATTTTTTAATTGTTTGGATTACATTTCCCGTTGCACTTTGAAATTGGGATTTCAAAATAAATAAGTAATTAAATAAATAAAAGGTAACTGAAATAGTATCTGAAACACCTTGTGCATGGCAAAGAACGATCTTGGCAGGAAACGCAGTACAAAATGTGACATAAAAAGCACAATTTTATACTTAACATTGTGTGATAGTGTGCTGAACTGCAATGGTAAAGCATAGACTTTTCTACCGCCCAACAATTGTGGCAGCACCTGACGGGCAATAAATTGATGCTACTCATCGTTCCCAACTGGATCCGTCACATGGCAATCGGATAAGATATTACTTTTATTGATATTTTTGAACCAAATCAAGAAATTCCTATTAAAAGTTTAGAGCCAAAATTCAAAAGCACAACATGGAATTTTTTGGTTCCTCTTTTGTTCTGCACCTTGAACTTTTAGTAGGAATTTCTTGATTTGAATTTGACTTTTTAGGGACCAACTTCAATTTTTTCCCAATCACCGCACTTTGAAAATCCTAGCCATGCAATGTAATTCAAATGATTAAAAAAACCTTAGTCGACTTTTACACTGATTATCAGATTGATTTACATGTCAAAATTATGGGATCGTCAATGAAAATCATCTCCAGTAACATTTCTCCAAGGCGAAAATCGTCTTCATTTCTACTTACTTCTCAAAACGAACCCTGCATTAGATCAACATGTGGACTCCATGGATAGAAAGAGGAGTTGTATGACTGATCTCATCTTGATGACAGAGACAGAATAATAGTGTGGTGGACAAAGACGTTGTCTGTCAGCAAACAAGAGAACCGATTCTTGAAAGGCATTTTTTTACCTCTAACGAAAGCCAACATGTTTACAAAATTTTTGTAGGGGGCCTGTTGATCTATGACGTAAGCGACCCGACGCACCCTGAGTACGTGACGTGTAACGGTAACGATGGTTACACGCACGACGCGCAGTGCGTCATCTATCACGGACCCGATAAATGCTACGCCGGAAACGAGGTAGGTGACGCCATCTCTGCTGGTATAAACCCTTGCTTACTTCCTTCGATGCTCAACGGCTAGTAACGCAGGTTGGGATAATCTGCCTTTCAATCCCGTGAAAGTCACATGACGAAAAATAATGAATTTTAGGATGTCTGGTGGACGCCATATTTTGGTTAGAAATGATAGTGTTAACAGGAAATCTATTGGGCAAATGTGGGAAAATGCACCAGGAGTTCAAATATATGCAATGATTTCTACTAGGTGTCACAAGTGAAGCTATAACTAGATAAACATTAGGTGGCGCTGACCGGATGCAATTAGATCCGTTGTTCGGCTAGGCCAGCATAGACGCCATCTGCACCGAATACTAAAGCTTGAAGTGCGTGATATTTTAAATTTAAATGCATCACCTCCTGTAATTCCTGTTGTTTTGAAAGCATACAGAATAACAAAGAATAAAATTTTTGGATTTTGGATTTTTGGATTTCTGTGGTTCTAAATCTAATAGTAATTTCATCCTGTGATATGACCAATCTTTCAAGTATTTCCGAAAATGCTCTTCTACAGATTTGTTTCCTCTTTAACGAGGACACATTCACAATTGTTGACGTAACAGACAAAGATAACCAGATCGAGGTAGCCCGTGAGGGTTACGATGGATCCAAATACACCCACCAAGTAAGCTAACAGCCTAGCCTACAACTGGCAATATCTTTCTTTTAACCCCAATATATTTCCAAAATTACCAGATAAGGATGCAAACTTATATCGCTGAACTTACATTAATGTTGTACGGCGGTTATGTAAATTTCGCCTACAATAACAGTTTTCACCTTTTACAGTCCAAAAACGTGTCTAATAATTGATGCCCCATTTTGCTTATATGAATACATTCTTGTGCTCTTGACCACGATTAAAACGCAGTTGTAATTCGATTATACAATTTAGTTATGAAATAAAAAATCAAAAGGAAAACAAGGATCAACAGTAACGAAATCATTGTTATTAAAGGGTTGGGTAACAGCAGACCACAACCTTGTGTTGGTAGATGATGAACTGGATGAGGTGGCGAAAGGCAGCAGTCCGTGAGTATTCTGTACAAAACCATCTATTTGAGAGCAAAGAATTTTGCTGCGCTACTGTTGACGATATAAAGCATCGCTTGAAACAGTTTCTAAAATTGTTCTTCAAAGTTTAGACCAGCGAGCACAAATCTTTCAACGAAAGAAGGTCCAGTCCTACCCACCATGTTTTCGTGGCTGTCCAGTCTGTACAGCAGACTGTAAACAGGAAGTTGCATGAAATTTTTACCCCATCACCAGTATAGTCAATTCATATAATTAGGTCATATGGGACTAATTATCATGATTTAAAGTGATTAAACATGGCCTGTTGCTAGACATAAATTTGGTAGAATTTGGGTAGTCTCCAGATAATTCAAGCATAGTGATAAACTGTGACGAATTCCATTCCTTGCCTCTGCAATCTTTTTTGTAAATCATCATGTTCAAATTTTAGATAAAGTTTTCTCAAGGAGGAGATGGCTGTAATGTCACTTTCATACCTCACAGGGAATTGATCCTGCAGGAGGTGGTTTCACATGAATTCACTCCAGGAATTTGAAGAGTGAGAGAGTGGTGTCCCCTCAAGCTTCTTTTCTTCTCTTATCCTTCCAAAGAGTAGATCCGGAAGATCCACACGCTTATCTCGTCACTTTAAAATTAAATTTTTTTTTATTTGCAGTAACACCAAAACGTACATCTGGGATATCACAGATCTGGACAACATCGTGCTGAAGAACACCCACGTGCATCAAGTTACAGTCATTGACCACAACCAGTACATCAACGAACCCTTCGTCTTCCAGTCTAACTACATGGTAAGGTATCTCATATGTGCGTAAAGTGTAATTGCAACCATATCTACTATAAGAGTCCAACTAAATTGTAAGCCATTCACTGTGTGGTGGAATAAATGTTATGTCACCAAATGTGAACATCGGCATCCAAGAGTGACTTGCATTTCATTCCTTGTTTCTTCCCTTCTTCCAATTTTCCTTTCAATCGACTTTTGTATCATTTGGAAAAGGCAGTTGTTATTTTGTTAAGTGAAAAGTACAGTGTCAAGTTGTAACAAGTCCTGAGCCAATAGTCAATATTTATTTTTATACTAGATCATCATCTAACATTTTATTGATGGAGGGGTCCCTTGAAAATAACACAAACAGCCAGACACCGTATTTTCAGAGTGACATGTTCTGCGTTTAATTATATTTAAACATTTGTTAGGGAGGTTTACGCGTGCTACACATTCACCAAGACGAGTACGATTTAACCGAGGTCGGATATTTCGACGTTTATCCAGATGAAGACAGTCCGAGTTTCAAAGGGACATGGAGCAACTATCCTTACTTCCCTTCTGGTAAGTTACATCATTACTTATTGGTGCAACTTTCCCTGTTACCATTCTTACATTTTAGTAAGTAGTGTTATTATCTGAAGTAAATATTCCTACTTCCCATCTGGTCATTTACATTATTACCTGTCTTTACTGTTGGTCCCTACTTCACTTCAGTTAAGCTAAGTTATGACTTGCTGGAGCAACAGTCCTCACTTTCTTTCTAGTTAGTTATGTTATTACTTGAAGGAGTACCTATCCTCACTTCCCTTCTGATAAGTTACTTCTTGAAGCAACTATTCCTACTTCAAACCTGGTAAGTTGTAAAAATTACTTGTTAGAGCAATTGTTAAGGCTTATTATCACTTGTTAAGACAACCGTCCTTACAGCGATACTAACAACAGTCACGAATTGGACACTTTCACTTTAAATGGATAAGTATGCATTGCAATTCAAATTGTATGTTAGGAATTCGTCATTTTTGCTATTACAAGTGAAGTTCAAAAAAGTTCAAAAAAAAAATAAACAAAAATTGATGGGGCAGCACCTGATGAGCCTTAAATCCAATGTATATTTTGTGTTCTGATGGGCGTGATGTAGATTAATTAAAAACAGGAAACCATGATTACGTGCCTGGTCCGTAGTTGTGACTTCACGACGGTACAGTACACAGAAATAGTATCTTTTTGGAAACAAAGAGAACAAAGGAAAGAACGAAAGAATTTCACGCTGTGCTTTTGATGCGCTATTGTTAAACTTCTGATACGAACTCCGTGTACTGTTTTTGATTGCAAAAGATTATGTAACTAGTCGGTTGACTTTGAGTGGATTTAATCATGGAAGAATACAAGAAAACATCTTGTCTCTGAAGCTGTGCGAAAGAGGGCTACACAGAAGTCTAATTTACCAATAGGATAATATGTCACATGACTGCAGATGTAAGGTGGGAAACATTATCAGTTACACACTTATTTTGAGGGGAGTCCGGGAATAAACCCACCGAGGTAAGCCTGGTTCAACCTTACCGAGCCTTGGCGAGGCCTTGGCTTACTGAGGTGGGTTTTGTTACTGCGCGCCACTTGTTCCGATAGAATTGAAATCAAATTGACCTACTTTAACATTACAATGACCTTGACATTTACCTGAGGTCAATGGGAAGGTCACCACCAATAGCCAAAGTAATTTAGAATTTAATTCAATGAACTCGCTTCTAGTGAAAGGACCTGATGTCAAAGTTTCTTTGGGGAAAATCTAACAAAATGTGAAAGCATTGGACTGTTTCTGTGATTTATTTCATAGTTCAACTCAAAGTGAAGTCACATGCTGATATAGGATCAATTGCAAACTTATCCTGGGAGATTAACTCCAGCCTGGAGGGCTAGCAGGATGCACCAGTGTTACCATGAAACAGTGCTACCACCCATGCATGAAATTATGATTTCAGCAAAACCCAATATCAGTAGTGTTATCAAACTTTACAAAAACATTCTTCTAACTAAAATTCACCCAAATACCCTTAATAAATGACCAAATTACATCACAATAATCAATATGTCACCCTTACATAAGTTGTTAAATATTACCATTAAACTTTTCAATAATAAACCAGAATGCTCCATCATTTGAACAACACTTCTCATCAATTATAGTCCAACACTGATTAGCTGCATATCAATAATTCACACAGTGATAGATGACCTCCAAGCACAGTTTTTGTTTAATATAAGCACAAGTCTGGGGGTGTGGTCAATAGCTCTGGTAATGGTATGTGTGATGGCCAACTCTTGGGCTGATATCCAACTGTGGTGAAATGCCCTCAGGACTTCTACCCAAATCTTCTGACAGCAGTTTCCTCTTCCTTACTACAAGGATCACAATACAACTTTTTTTTATGAATGATCTTTCTTAATTGGAATCTAATCTTAACCAAAATCATTGGCAGATCTAGGGGGGCACCGCTGGCACATGCCCCCCAATGGCCCAAATTTTCTTCATTTTCATGCACTTTCCACTAAATTTTGGGCGAAAATAGGGGGTGGCCCCCCCAATGGGCCAGGTGCCCCCCCAACGGAAAATCCTGGATCGACCCCTGAAAATACCTATGCCCATTATTTAGCTCAACTAAAGCTAATTAAAGTTTGAATCTTCATACTATAACTAATTTTGTTAATTTTATGATATCTTTGGTTTCAGATGGTTAAGATTTAAGGAAATTAATAAGTTTTTGTAATAAATGCCCAAATTTATTGTATCTACAGGTTGAATAAAGTCCATTCACTGTTCTATTGTATTATAAAGGTTGCAAAGTTGTGTCTCATGCAGAAATAGATTCAAACTGACAGAGTATCATGCCAACACATAGGAATTATCTAATTAACTGTCTCTTCTAACTAACCATGCAAAGTCAATGGGGATCAAGAAGAGCACCTAAACCAAGCATTATATTGTTATGAACATGATCAGATTTCATCCTATGACCAAGACCTTTGACAAATAAGCCAAATGACACCCAGAAATATCAATAATGAACCAAATAAGCCTATGTTGTCCATTGCAAAGCCAGTTTATGTCATTCTATTGTAATGTATTGTATCAGTTGATATCTGTCCTGATTTCATGCTATGGCCTAAATATTGGGAATATGGTTAAATGACACTTCAAATAAGCCAGATTAGGTGTCATTAGTTGATGTAACAAATGGTACAAATGGTACATAATTTAGATCTATTGTCCCAGATCTAACTGAATTTCATGCAATGGTTGGGATCCTTGGTATCTAAGCTGTATGACACCAGGAATAAACAGAATAAACACCTTTTTAGGCTGTGTCAGCACCTGTATATGTCATATCTATTGTATTGAAATTGGTCTGAATTTCATCCTGTGGCTTTAATCATGTATGTATGTGTTATGACACCCTGAATAAACAGAATAAATGCCTAATAATAATAATGCAGAATAAACAGAATAAGCACCTGTATGTATTGTTCACATTGTATAATTTCAATTACATTGGTTTCTATTGTGCCAGAATTGGTTTGAATTTCATCCTATGATCTATATTATGTAAGTAGGTATGATGACACCTAGGAATGAGCCAAATTAATGTCATACAAGCAGTGTCATCTATTGTTCATACTGTAGATAATTAGTCAGATAATTTATATTGTATTGGGATTGATCCAAATTTCATGTTACAGCTTAGATTTAATATGAATGACATTGAGAGACTTTAGAAAGGCTGTTACAATGCCAACAATTGGCTGTATCTGCCCATAGGAAATATTTCAACTGTACCTAGTAGATCAATAGATTCTATTGTTTAAGGATCCAAACATCTAATAAATACTATGCTGTACTTAATTTCAATTGTATTGTACCTTCTCAATGTTGGGAGACTGTCTATGAAGTTATTCCATCCCCAGTCACTAATATGCTCCAACAGAAGACAATAGATTCTATTGTGTGACAGCCTATTTTCTTTATTAAATGCCAGATCCACTGGAATTTAACAATAGATACTATTTACAGTTGGTTCCTATTGTTCCAAGAAAGATCTATTGATAATCTGCCAATTACTTGAGATAAATTTATAATTACTTGAGATAAATTTATTTTGTTCCTATTGTTTATGATTTTTAATAATTTTAATAACTATTATGCAACTTTGTTTTGTGTTTAG
>JBCAUI010427062.1:0-14127 GCA_038406195.1 Haplosyllis anthogorgicola | reverse complement strand
AATAGCATTACTTCATATCAACTGTATTAATTACTCTAATATAAATTAGTTTACCTGTGAAGTTGACCAAGACTTCAATGGAACATTGGTGGGACCCGCTGTTTTATACTATTTCCCAATTGTTTGTTTACATGTATCACATGACCCGTGATGTCATTTATGACATCATTTCCGGCAAATTATGCGTTTTCCTGTAGTTTTGAAGGAGTTTCCCGCAATATTCCGCGAAACCGAGGTTTTCACTAGTCTTCGAGATTCCCGATAGTCTCAACGCGTCACAATAACACCAAACTATGTAACAGCATTCAATCGGTTGGTTTGGTAAATTTTATAAGCGTCAAAATTAATTGATGTACTATGTGCTATCTTACGTGGGCTTTCTAAATGTTTAAACAGTGGATTGATGCTGCAGGTACTTCGAGTCAAGCATATTTATGTCGGCATGATCTCTTGATTGGCCACTATAAAAGATGTATGGAGGACTTTCTCTTGAAACAACTGCATTATCATTGTGAACAAGGGTTGTATCCATTCCCATGTTAAGTACGTTGAATTACGTGTTGACATTTTAGTCCAGACGGAGTGGTCAACCTTGTTTCAGAGTGAGCATTTGAGTCAATATCAGAAACATTTCAAGTAAAATAAAGACGTAGAATTGGACTCTTTCCTTGATTTTTTAGCATGTTTGACACTTGGGGAAAGAGATGAATTATACGACTAATTCCAAGGGACGAGTACCAATGGAGTAAATATTTGAATGAGACCAATCATCCCAGTCTTATCATAATTTAACACATAACAATTTCCGTCATCCCGCTGAAGGAGATTAGTGTCATTATAATCCAGTGTAATTAAGGATGCAGCCGTAGGACCAACGGAGTAAAAGCTGCGCCGGCTTCATCATGTATCTAATGCAAGAAAAGACAAAAACAAATTGTCTCAGATCAGCTTGAATGTCATTAATGAATGCTCGTGTCTTGAAAATTAATTATTTTTGTTTTATCTACTACTATTTACTTTCAATACTGGCGGAATAGAGCTTGTTATTAATCATGAAACGACGCTTTATCAGATGGCCTCAAGTAACTTAAATTAAAACCGTTGCATCTTGAGTACTCAATCATATCAACTCCAAATGACTTAAAATGATTTTTCTTGAGTTTCAAACATCATTCCTTAGAGACGTTTACGAATCCGTTATTAGGTTTGTGAATCGGCTGTAACAGAACATGGTAACAGTATATCATTGCAAGACCTGACTTTGCTCAATTACATGCTGCTATCTGATTGACTTTTCTTTCTTGACAATTCTTTCTCTCATCGTTTTGCCGTACACATGGGAATTGACTGTTCTTGGGACAATCGTTGAGATTACATCTAACATAGTAGTAGTTTTGCGTGTCTCACGGGCGAAAGGGAGGGTAACAAAAGCGAAAATTGATCGCTAGAGAAATGTCTTAGTAAACTTTTCAGTTATTGGGTGCACATTTATGAATGTTGTAGTGCAATTCACATTGTTCCTTTTAGCGCCTTCAACCATATTCAAAAAAAGATTCTATGCGTTACTTGTATCGTACATCTCGGATTTCAGCTCCGTATTTCTTTTTAGTGCTCTTCTTTCAAAATGTATCCACATCTGCATGAAAATATGCTAAATGGAGCAGAATAAAATGTAATGATGCTTTACAGTGGAAAGCTATTATCCACCAATCAAGTTTCGACTTTCAGTGCTGGGCTCCAAACATTTTTCCATTTCAAGACTAAATAAGATGATTATTCTAAGTAATAGCTATTCAGGAACTTCGGTATAACTTTCCGATGGTTTGAACTTGAAGAACTCTTAGAGACGACTGGACAATCTTCAGCCAATGACAGTGCAACATTTAGCAATTTATTAAAGTTTCGAATGGAAATAAATATTGATAGTTTTATATCTTTAATATTTTGACACAATTGCCTGTGCTTATATTTCATACGGTATGTCACGTTGTTGCGAAGTAAGACGCCCACTTGTGTTAAAACCCGGACATAAACCATACTTAGTATAGGCGGGCCATTAACGTATTGACATCCGTGTTTCTTTCAGGCTACGAGTGTCCTTTACTTTATGAATCGAAAACAAAGAGTAACGAAACATGTTTTTCTCTGTGAACAATATAATGGAAAATATTTAAGAAGGTCAAGTTTTATTAAACTGATTTTCCTACATGTCTGCGTAAACATGTGGGCTCATAAGCTTAGAACTGACAAACTGACATTTATCAAGACGTTCAGTGTCGTCTGGATACCGGCCTATGTTTAGCCAGCATTTCAACTTGTCCATCATCATAAGATGATTTTAACTATAGGTCAAACCTGTCTCCCGATTTGTCCTGGTTTCTGAGAGTTTAGTTGAGTTTCAGACACTACATTAGATTTTGATGTCACGTAGATGTCGGGCAGAAACAAATCAAAGGAAAAGAGTTACCGAAAATTTGTTAAACATAGGACTGTCGAACTTTTATGTTCAAGCAGGCACATAACAAAAGCTGATGTGTGTGTTTGATGTCCATACTGTAATGAGATGGATCGAAATGAGTAACGAAAGTTGAACAGAACGGATTGTCATGCAATACTCGTGTATTCTGCAACAAATGGAAATGCGAACCTGTTCCATATATGCAACTTGCGTGTTAAATGTGGGTTCTCTGAAAAGGGACAACGATCACTTTTGCAATTTTACAACTTTTAAAAGGTTTTACATTAGCGTTTGGATTCGACTAACACTGTGCATTCCTATTATCACAAAGCGTTATATTTAGCCAAATTTACAGTGGGACAGATCGTAATTTGTGTTTGTAATTGTGGTTATTTTACATAGTTAGCTACTTATTGTCCGATGTTTGTTCCTGTCTACAAAATATAATAACTGTTTAATTTCCGTTGGTGATTTAACCTTATTGTTATCATATAAGTGGCGGTTACAGGGCGGGGTAGCGGCTGACAAAAATAACTAGTTAATTATGTGTAAAATTCGAAACCAACTATGTTTATTATGGAAACTACAAACATTAATGATAATTAGACGTGAGATTTTCTGGTTGTGATAGTGATGTTCTATCCAAGATAAAAATATACAAATGATGTACAGATGTACAGAAAATGAATAGTGTACAGGAGATACATTTTTTGCAATTACCATTTGCTGCATATTTATCTTTTCTTCGCATTAACTGTGCCTGACTGGCCTTTGGTGATGGGAAGCTAGAGTTTGGCTGTTATCTGCAGTTTCTCAGAATTGTGCCGGAATTTAACGCTTCGATTTCAATCGCGATAGCCTAGCTGTGCGCCACATTTGTTATGACATAGTTTTGGTACATCCGTGAACGACCATTAATGTTAGCCTTTAGAAAATGTAGATTGTCGGTCGGCAGGTGTAGGCGGGACGCAGACACACGAGCAGACAGGTCTGAAAAACAACAACTTATAAAACTTCGGTACTATATGGAAATTTAACATTTGTGATGCGAACGTTAATCGCATCATATTTAAATTTTCAAAATCCATAACCAACAGCAGTGCCAGTCGATACCAAAATCTATCCTGTATCCAAGTTTCTTAGGTTAAGATTGACGTCACAGCCAGATAAAATGGTCGTTCGCGTTATGGATAAATCACGTAATAACGCTTCAGCATATTTAACCTCGTGTTTAAACTACATTAGGCGACTTCTTTGCAATTTCCGCAGCTTTAATGAACTAATTCTATTCATTTGGTCCCTGTTGACAGACAGAATGGTACTCGGGCCATTAGAAAGAACTATGGGACATTGTACAAAGACAAACCAGTTGATCTGAAATGCTGGTAAAGATGTCTCTGGAGTGATCTAGTGCATAGTAATACCCCAGTGCTAATGCTTTTATAGAATTTGACACCTTAAACTATACTGGTCTATCTGATCGAGTTTCAATTTCAACAATTTGTCTTCTTGTTGCTCTGTTTGCACAAGTGAACAGACAGTTACTAGGACGATCCTTCAGATTACATCAGAGAAAGAAGCCATTTTACTTGTCCCATAAGACATTCAATTTCTGTATTGATTCTGACATCAGGAAACATTGATTTTTCTCCTAAATCTTTCTGCTTTCTTCTTCATTGATTTCATGTCTTCGCGATTTGGAACACGGAATTTGAAAGCTTTTTGGTGCGTACACATGTTGTGTTCATAATGTTCAGCATATTATAGAAAATTGTATAAACCAAAAGTAGAGTTTATTTCATTTACGCAATTTTACGTCGACCATTCTACAAAACCCTACACATTTACTAGTTTTCGGTATTGATACAAAGTGAGACTGTTAGTCTGTAAATGTCATAAATTGAGAGATGAAATCAAAAAATCAGTTATATTTGTTTGATATGCGTACATGAAAAAAAGCTTCATGTCTGGAAATTTAGCCTGGTAGCTCCAATGTGATTACTTCTCGGGAGCATTGAAATGTGGCATTGATCTGTAATAAACATTGAAGAGTAGCCATCAATCAAGTACATGCTACTATCTGATTGACTTTTCTTTCGCAATAATTCGTCATCTTCATCTCTTTGTTTACTCAAGGGAATTGACTGTTTCTGGAACAATGGTTGAGATTGCATCGAACAAAGCAGTCATTCAACATGTCCCAATAGAATGAAAAGAGTAACTGTAGCAAATATTGATCAACTCTCAAAGATGTTTTCAACATTAGAGATTTTACTCCGTTTGTGTACTCACGGTTAATATCTGAAAACAGTATTGAATTTGTTGATACCAGTTTAAGTTTGTTGATTTGTTGATGAGTTACCTTGATATGCCGTAACGATTTGTAAAAATGGCATCAAATGTTGCATATCATTTGGAAATGAATTGCCTGCAGGTTCCAAGTGTGAATGTGATTCAATATGTGATCGTGCAATAATCTGGTTCAGATGATACATTTGTTCTGGTAACAGTTTCTGGCTTACGTTGATAATTTTACAAGATGGAGAAAAGTAGATAACACGAAATGACTTGTTAAGGGGGATCGCTCCTCTTTGGTCGATGTATAACCATCTCTAAAATACTTGTACATTTTAACCTTCTACCTATGTACAATCCAACAGATATATTTTCAGGTGTGGTCACCATCTTTGTTTTTGAAGTAATCATATAAAAGTGATTTCCCCAGTTATATTAGAAATGCTATGGAAAATACAAACTTTTACATATTTAGGCAATTTCTTACATAACCAATTTAATGTAACTTACTATGCTTACTCCTAATCAAACATGGAAAAAATGAGCATATAAAATATTGAGGTCTCTGAACTAACTTTTTGCATATCAGCAATTTTCTGTTAAAATCATCAAAAATTTACTTTAAAATGGATAAATATACTACACAATTATTAAAATGATATTTTTTGTACTTAGATTTTTCAGTAATTATACCATTTAATATTGATACAGACCTTGAAACAGTTAAATTGTAAATATTTTCAATGTTGTAAAATTCAATAAACCCATTTACGGCAATTAAGAGGAGCCATCCCCCTTAAGTAAGATTGTGCTAGTCCAGAGCCAAATATAAAAAAAGGCATAGTTACGGATGTTTTACAGTGTTGTGAGATTAGGAGACATGCTCAGCATCAACATGACCTCAGTTCATGTCAGAGAAACGAACCCAGGCCGACTTTGTAGTAGCATAGGTACATATACGAGGTACATAAATAATTTGTCAAAGAGCTTTTTTATATCGTTACTTTCCATATATTTCAACATTTATCCTTCAAAGAAATGATTATGCAATGATATTTACGAAGGCAATAGCTGATCAACAATAGATCTGGGATTATGGAAGCTTTTTGCTGGATTAACCCGTAGCTGCACTAACATTTGATAAGTGGAAAAGTAGTAGAGGAGTGTATAATAATCATTCAGCCAATCCTTAGGTACGTTTAAAAGCCTACAGCAATTTTACCTCAATTGTGTTACGTGACATATTGTCACTATGATTGCCTACTCTTTAATATTATGTCTTGCCATATTTAACCAAATCACGCAATATATGACTACCGCTTCTGTTACCTTTCAATCTACTTTTCAGAATAACCACAAACTGTCAGAGTATATTCAGTGGATTAGATCGCAGTAAACATTCTGAACTTGCTTAAACACAGCCGTATATGGTCTGATAAAGGAAAAAGTTCAAACAGGGTATTTACTGCCTTGAATCTCGTACTTAATTGAAAGCAGTACAGAAAAATAAGCTTTGAAGTCATGTAGAGTAAATCTATATCTGGAAAGGAAATCTGTACACAACCGTTCTCTTGAGTCACGCGCCTTCATTCCCTTCCTTTCCTTTTAACTTTGATTTGCTTTATAGACGTGTTATGAAATAAATGAAGCTCTACAACTATATTCCGTAGACAATGACCCTGACAACTATGAACAAGTGAAGTGTGATTGCCGAGAGTGAACTGTTTTTTCCAGGCAGTTTTATTACCTTTGTTCAGATAAAACCCCAAACTCTTTCACAGTGTATGTGGTATATTTGTCTTATTTCCCAAGGGAAACTGAATTGTCAATGTTGAACTGGCCTGCAATAGATCTTCCTTACACAATCACAATACAGTAAAAGTATACCGCATCGTGCGGATGTTAAATGGACATGAATGGACTTGTATACGTTTGAACATTTCCTTTAAGAGTTAATAGGACATTCCAAAATCCCACGAGCCAAATTATCAAGACCCGATATCAATACATAAGCTATTCACTCCAATCTCCCATTCTGAAGAGAATTTTCCCCGTTATATTTATCTCACTTGCTCTAAACAGGATAATTGTATAGTGGTATTTGAGAAAGCAACGAATGATCGACAATAGCTGTGGCATTATGGAGGCTTTCCCTGAATTAACCTGCAGCTGCACTAACATTTGATAAGTGGAAAATTAGTGCAGGGGTGTGTAATAATCATCGAGGCAATCTTAAAACCCTTCAGGATTTGCCCTGCATGGTGCTAAGGACACAATGACGTAAGTCCTTTCGGTTTCGGTTGCCGTTTTACATCTTATTTAGACCTAATGGTATGGATACAGATTTTGGGCCATTGAATATTTACAGTATTAATGAAATATGACTGGAATTAAACTGAACATTTGACATTATTTCCTGTGATTGATTTTTTTCAAGCGTATCTTAAACATACGACAGTTTTGTTGGAAACAAGTGAAAGATATGAATGTCATTCAGATAAAACTATGTATGTATCCTTTGCTAGTGCACATATATATTAAACGTGTATACTTAACTCTAGGATTTAAATAACCATCAGTTACCTAACTGCTGTAGAATTATGTATTTTAGCCACATCAAAGAATATTCAATCTTTGCGTCTGACAGCATATATGAGTAAACTCGCTGCATTGCCATCTATTCATTCATATCTCCTGATGTAATCACTCTTACATGTATTGTAAGCCAGTTGAACCTTCATACGTCAGGAAATTTGTTGGCCCTGGAATTAAACCATTGTTATTTTCAATGGTTCAAGAGCAGCCTTGCTGAATTTGTAGGAAGCAATACCAATTCATCACATCAGTTGACCCAGCTTTTTTTTTCTCTCCAATCCCAACATAACTGCATTTGCTTACATTGGGTTGGTTACATTCTCCTTAATGTAAGATTACCGTTGTATTTTTAAATTTACGGAATGATTTTTATTCTTACAAACGTGGTTTTAGAACAAAAGTGTATTGTGCTATTGTAAACTGGTGATCGTTTTCCCCTCTGCAACAAAGATTAACGAAAAAGTAAATAAAACGCAAGGAAATCTGTTCTTTGCACTTTGCACAATTTCATGGTTGCATTTTTCAATACACATACACTTTTATCTCTGTGCACATCCATTAAGGTAAAGTCCAAAGCAGTGTAGCTAGATATGTTAGCAGTATCTAAATTGAAAGACGGGCGTTGCTGCCTTGTAATATATGGAATACTCGAACATCTTACGTCATTGTGTGGGTTGGTCCTTATTCATGTTCACTAATGGCTAAATTATGTCTAAATGTGTAAACATGTTACTAGCTGGTTTGTGGATATTTTGTCGGTTTACCTTTCCATTAGGTTAGTGCAAAAGAGTATCACTATAAACGTGAAACATCAAAGGCAAGTATTAGTGGATATGCTTTGAAGTTGCTCAAATAAAGGGTAGATCTCGTTGTGAAAAGGAAACCTGCAGGTTGCAGTCACGCGGAAACCATCCTATTCGTGCCCTTATGTTTCAATGGTAAATTTGTGATTTGTCCTCTCTGTGTTAATATACAAACATGGTCAAGCTCATTGTTCTGTTGGCAATTAAAAGGATAGTGTGCATGAAAATCATGTGAACTGACAGTAGCAGATCGGGGGGAGGCTTTAAGGGCCTGGGCCCCTCAGCCCCTGTTAAACCATGTTTGTCCGCCATTTTGGGTGCCCCCTTGGGCTGTTAAAACGTGTTTGGCTGCCATTTTGGCCCCCTCGAACAAATTTCTACATCCGCTACTAGAATTGTCGCCAATTGATAAAACGGTTTCCCGAATCATTAATTTATGCCGCAAAAATAACACTTGCTTTTTAAATTATATTTTTTATTCTTTTTTTTCTGTAATTTTTTTAGTTACTTTGTCACATGAAAGTAACCAAGCTCACGGGTTAACACCCACACGTATTAAAAAAATAAGCGTCTTCAAAGGGACGCAAGTATATAAGACTGTAATAGTATATACTTTAGGCCGCCTTTCGTCTGCTTCCTTTTTCTTCGGAATGGAGGCGGAATGAATTGGAATCGCGCTGGCGTTAACATTATATGTAGGACATGATAGACTTATTGAGCAGCACAAAATGTCTTTCCCAAGTTTCCAAGTGTATAGAGTTACACAAGGAGATGGCATGATAAAGTAATCAAGTGCATGGGATGAAATCGGAGTTTTGTAATTTAAATATATATATATGTCTGTTCTTCCAGACCTGTCACGCGTAAAACATGGGAAACATATCCTACGATAAAAAACTAAAAACATATTCGTGACATTTACACAAGCAGATACAGTTGCGGCTTCGCATTATGAAGCAGGTCGAGTTAACGTTGCACCGTGTTCGCCTCTGTTTGTGTGTCTCAACGCGGGGAGATATTTGTGACGGTGTAATAGACTTCAGCCTGTCATTTTATCGACATTCTTGGGGTCTGTATGAATATTAAACGAGCGAAAGACTGCAGGCAGTTCTAAACGATGAGATCAATGTATGCGGATTCGAACATTTCACATGATGGCAATGCCAGAGCGCTTTTTATATTCCATTTGCTCGGCATTGACAGTTGATAATGTGACCCCATGTCAGTGAAGTAAATGTGCTTTCTGCACAAACGAAGCTGCTATTTCCATAGACAGCAATATCCCTTTTGCAAGGTACCTGCCACAGATCAATCAATACCCCACTAAAAACTGTTCAATATATGACAAAGATATATGGATTTCATATTGGACGACCAAAGGGCATACATTTGATTACTTTCCACTTTTGTTCACATGAGACCCAGGTAGGTTTGAAGCTGTGTTATTATCTCGCAAGCATTGTTGTTTTCCACATAATTAGACACAGGTAAGAATTATTTATGTTGTTAGTAACCCACATCTCGTCAGACTGTACACAGAAATACAGTTGAGCAACGTTTCTATTGCGCGACAATGGGATATACCACACCTGGAGCTTATAGCTATAATTATATTAACATGTATAATTGATAATTGTCGAGAAATATGGATTGTTAAAAGCGTTCGTTTGATAATTCTATCTGGTCTCACAGGTAGTTTTATCACGTTTATTAAACTGTGCGCTGTATGGATTTAGTGCTGTGTGCGTTGGTGTGTATTACCACACACAATTATTGTTTTTCGAATGCCAGAGCATAATGAATTAGTAGGATCGATCAAATAAATGTAGGTTTCTCTGTATTTGTAAATGAACTCTTAAGTCAGTGAGAGATTACCAATATTAGATTGCTTACGTGCCAGTGGTGCTGGACCACCCACTGCTGCAGCCAATAGCCTGCAATCCTTCTGCATCAAAGCACCTTTCTGCAGGACAACACAGCAGGCAACTAACTAGCCAGCACAGAATTAGTAGTAATCATTTCGAAATACTACCATAGATTAGTTAACTGCCTTAAATAGAAGCACTGCTGTGCAGAATACTGATGTTTCTGTTAAATCATCATACGGAGGAAATCTGTATTGTAAGCTCGACCATAAAAGTAACGTGAACAACAATGGAATAAAGGTAAATGTTAAAAGTAAAGGATCTACTGGCTCTAAATGCCATACATGTTCATGTATTTTATAGCTTTACTTCATGTTGAGGTAAAAAGGGAAAGCCTTTTATATTCTATGTGTCTTTAATGAGACTCCGGAAACGTTTGCTGATCAGTGTCAAATGCTTTGATCTAGAAAAGTAATTCATTAAGGCATTTTATGCCTGTTTTCGCTTGAAATTTGTTAGACGGGTAAATGTTTTCGGTGATCCAGTGGGGAACCCGTTTTGATGGTGCAATCGTGGAGTGTTGACTGGGAGCTTTTTGATAAAGATGCCTTATGGAAGCACTGGGCGCTGCTAGAGACAGATAGACTGACCCGGTGCGGAGCTGCCTGTAAAACGTGCACCTAGAGTTGCTGTCAAAATTGCACCAATCTGCAATTTATCATCCTTTGATGCGATAAAACACCTCTAAAATATAGTATACCCGAGAGATAGATAAAAGTGCAATTGATATGAAGGGACTTTGGATGCAGAAATGAAGTGGTCTGAATAGGTGTTCATAGGCTCAAATCAACGCAGTCCCTGGGCAGTTCGGGTCTAGCCTTGTATTTAACTTCATCAGGCCTGCTGTCTGCGGTAGTGACAGTTAACTTCTCAATGAAGGGAGTTCCACAGGAAGAAGGAGAATAGGCAGGAGATGAGACTATACATACGCTTCGACATTCAATTGCGAGAAAATTCACATCACATAGACCAGAGTCGTTGAGCTATTTCATTTAGAGTCAAGTAGGTTTGGATCAAACATTAGTTTGTTGTGGGGACAGTGTGTGTGCTGTGTATAGCGCTTTTTCATCAGTCCATATCTGACATTGGCGGATCTAGGGGGGGGACGCCGCCGGCTCGCGCCCCACCTCCCAACAGCCCAAATTTTCTTCGTTTTCATGCGCTTTCCGCTAAATTTTGGGTGAAAATAGGGGGTGGCGCCCCCCAACGGAAAATCCTGGATCCACCCCGATATCATGTCTATAAAAAGAGCTGATATTGGATATTACACTCACACTTTGTAGTTGACGTGCCAGCACTGAATGCACGTTAACGACTGGTCTCGGTTTGGTAGATCCGTGTAAGGTATAATGCATTTCTTGTCTGTGCCTATTTGATGCAGTTGAGATAGCAAGGACTACTGTACCGAACGCTGTCAGTGCTTATTTTGGTTTCCTCGGTAGCTGCATTTGTCCCCTGAGCTCAGCCTAAAAACCGATTCGCCAGGCAATACAAATAGACCTACTTTTTCTAACGCTTTTCACATTGCTTTGTAGAAGAAGGGGACGAAGGAGTTTACAGTGGGCTGAGATCGCCTGGATAGAAAGAGGCCAACCCGGCAGGCTGGTATCATATAGGAGCTACATCTACTCAACAGTCATACATCAAAATCTCTGTGGATTATACCTAATACCATTGATGGATTATAGTGGAAGATGAGCAGATTAGTTAAGGTGTGGACGAGATAATCACAGGATAACATCTACCCCTCACCATGGCTCGGGCATTCAGACTACACTGCACCAAGCTCTTCTTGGTTATATACAACTGTGTATTTGTGGTAAGTTAAATTCTTGTTTCCACATGCGGTATATCGAATCAATTCACCTGTCACTAATGGGAGAAAGGTATTCGCCGTCATGACATTTATGTAGGACATGTTTCAGAGCAAAGCTTATTTGGAAGAAGCGTCGTCTTAAAAACCCTTTTACATGACGTTACGTTTCCTTATTGTGGCTTTAAACTAGTGCTGGACATAACAATGCATTGTGTATTACAGTTACAGTAGGTGGGAACAAATATTTGACCATTAACATCCTGAGGCTACGACTGTGTTTAATATGCCACATCATTGCCTTAAGTATGATAGATACGCGTAGAAATGGTGGGTGGAAAATATTGCTCAATATCAAACACTCTGTGATAGTTTATGTGCAGAAAACAAACTCTATTAGCCCAGCTTCTGTAAGAATATTGCTTTTATGGTATTAAGAGATCACCGTTCGTTTACTATGTAATGTAACAAGCAGGTGAAACCAGATTCCTGTACATGATGAATAACCTCTAATGGTTTCTTATGTTAAATGTTTAAGACGTAAAATGTACCAGAACGTTAACATTGAGATCGACATGATAATGTTAGAGATTTGTATCCCACTTGTATAAATGTGTACTACAACAAACATATCATTGAGACACAAAACGCCTGTCACTCCGTATGAGAACTACACATGTATTGTATTCAAATGTAAATATTACTGTAAGTATCGTATGAGGACAATTTTTTTTGCTTTGGACATAAAACATTTCGAACATGATTTATGGTTTGTCATGTACTTTAGATATCACTGATAATGAACACTTGTAGTTAGGTCGAGATCAAAAGAGATAAAAAAAGTCACCTTTCATTATATAATGACAACTAGCTATACGAGATAACAACGCAGTATTTTTTCGGAACAAATAGCAATATCAGTAATCTATTTGTGGACATGCATTGCACCTGATACAAAAGGAAAATTGCCTTTATTTAACACATGGTGCTCTGCGTTCTATTTCACATGTATGTTTCCAAAGAACATGCTTTTATCCTAATACATCCATGGAAACAAGCTCCTTTAGCCTTAAGGCATCAGGGGATATTAAGTGAATGTTGCCAACTGCTAAACAGGAGCAGTGACCTGGTTAAATATCCCTGTCATGTTGCTATTAACAGTTAAAGCCATGTTAGCAAATCTCTTTTAAATGATTCCTTATTGACAACAGTGAGGTGAAGGGTTATGATATTGTACATGCTAAATGCATCCTAGTAATGTGCATAGGTGAACGGAAAGAACGTGTATTGATCCAACTTAATATAGATCCATATACTTTAAGAGCATATCTGCAATATTAGTTTACATCTACTTTGTCATTTGACACTGTCGCATTTGGTTAATAGCTTAGTTTTTTTTATAAGAAATAATGATTTGCAGTTCTCTATACCTGTGTCACTGAATAGGAATCCAAGTACATGTAAATGTAAAAGGTGCACGTACAAATAAACATGTCATAATAAGAGCATCAAATGTATTCATAACATTAATGAAAGGAAAGTAATTGCTTTTGCACTCTGACATAATAAATCAGACATAACGTCAATTGGGTTGAAATGGTAAAATATTGACTTATCCTGATAGTGCAGAGATGCCACCCTATGAGAGTTAAAATGCATGAGATCTCACGCATTTGGGTGGCACAAATGCATGAGACATACTACTTTAGTTAATTACAGTACTTTAGACAAAAGAATTATCATTGATTTGTGATCTGTGATGGTTTTGGACAAGAAGGAAACATTTAAATGGAAGGTTAATGCTTTCATGATGAATAAAATGGCAAATAATTTTTCAGTTCTTTCCCTGCCAAAGTTCCAAAAGCGTGAGACTCACGCTGAATGCGTGAGAGTTGGCATCTCTGATAGTGCCACTCAGATAAATTTTAATGTTAGATTGTTATGCCAAGTCACGCTAGTGGAATTTAGGGCCACTATGGAAACTTTTGTGCATGTAGGACATTTTAAAATAAAGAAATTCATAGTTATGTGCATTTGAAATGGGTGGTGTTGCATGTATGGTGCAATTTGGAAGGCAAAACCAATTGCACTCGTCCCCGGATATATCGATATTTTTGGCGCGGGAAAAAATATCGATATAAGTGGGATATCGATATAAGCAGGGAAAATTGGTCAAAATATCGATATATGCTGTCAGCCTTAACTTTGCTCGAACTATTGAATCTTATCAATAGTTAA
>JBCAUI010426951.1:0-14128 GCA_038406195.1 Haplosyllis anthogorgicola | reverse complement strand
TGTCGATTTAAGGGCTTTCAGACTGAAAATAGAACATTCCGGGACTAATTCAATTCCCTCATGTTATTCCAATACAATTTGTGAACATAATCCGTCACTATCTATTTGAAGTAAAAAGCCACTTCACGACAACATCACAGGGCGAATACATTGTTTACATTCAGACAACAGGAAGAATAAGCCTTAATTCGTCTTTTTTAAATTTGTGTTGTTAAACTGACATATGAAGACTTTTTGGCTTTAAAATGCGTAGCTCGAGTAAATTTGGCAGTGTAATCATTTGATTTATACAAAGAGATTCATTTCAATACAAATATTGTATTACAGCTGTAACACAGTACCTTATTGAAGCTTTCTTCTTACCCTTATGTATGTAAGCATTTGATGCGATTAATATGCCTAAAAATCAGACAGATTTACTTAATTATGTAGGCGAATTTCAAATATTACCAGTAAAATAAACAAATAAACCCAAATTAGGTTTTTATTAAAGCATTAATACTTGTTACATTACTATCAATGGAAAAAATGCATAATTAAGGAAATTATTTTGACAAAATAAATTTCGAAAAACCTTTAGTATGGAGAATTAAGAAGGTGCAAATCATGAAATTTCTATCAATTTCAATAGTAATATGTTTCAGACATTAGCTTTTACGTAACCATGGACACCAGATCAATACGTTAGTTATTATCCATGACAATTGCAGCCGCAAATAAGTGAATCTGTAGAGTTTTATACACAAAAAATCATATCAATTGTGTACATAAGGGAATATAAGGTGCCGTATTAAAGTTGTGATACCATGCAAGGTTGCTATCCATGCACACTAACGACAATAGCTAAAAAATTATCTGGTGTCCACATGGCAATTTTTAATAAATTCTTTTTCGAAAGATAACAGGTTAAAATAACACTGGAAGTTTAATATTCATAAACCTCTGTCAAAAAGCTAAACCCTATTTGTGAGGAAATTTGTTCAAATAAAATGGATTTAAATTAAAAGCTTTTCGACAAAAGGATATTAAGTGTACCACGTCTATTGAATTTTAATGAATGACGGCATTAGTTATGAAATTAATAGCATCAGATCAACATGCAGGCAACACCCTTATCTCTACTAACGGTAGGCATGGGTTTAGGCCTCAGCCTTTTCCATAATTAGCTCGAAGGTCACAGTGATGTTCCTCTCATGACTCTCCGCCGATGTTGTCCTTGGCTTCAGATGTATTTCAAATGGCTGGTGGAGTTAAAGAGATGTCAGCTTGGCAAGTTTTTCGACCTAAGTTAGCTTGAAGAAAATTGGCTTAAGCTACAAGCCACTTAAGCCTATTCTATACATTCATTCACAAAAGATGGGGTTTTCATAATACAACAGATGTATTACAGAGCTAAGAAGTGAAGCCAGGAGAATCTTGATTAAAACTTTAAAGTAACTGTAACTGCACAGCAAGAAACACGACACAATTGTGTATGCATGTACTACGACTCCTGGCGTTTTATGTACAATTGTAATAAATGTCATCAACTCGAAAGGTCAGGAGTAAATATGAGAAATAATTCCATTATGGTTTGAATATTCTCAAACATGACATCTGAACTTCAAAGTTCACTACAATTCATGATTCATTCCATTTCAATACATTATTCAACCCACAATGTAAAATAATTTCCTTATGCCAATCCAACGTAGCGTTAAGCTAACTTGACAAAACGGATAGAAACAAAATGAAATTGGAGAAGACTCCTGAGCCAGTACAGGAATTTTTTGTCGAATGTTTGAAGCATGGGGTGAGTACATGACCACTGATCGAGCCTGTGAATGTTCCATGGTCGCCCTGAACAGTTAGTAAGAATTCCTTGCTCCATTGCTGGCACTCAACTACGTTGCAAGAATACCGTATTGATGGCGTGTAAAGGACTGCCTGTGAAGTACCAGGCTTTGATGGGATTTTCTTGTACTGAATCTATGGGAACCACTGGGCATATCCAAATCGTGAAATACTAGTTTTGGACAAATGGCTCATCAAAAAGCACAGCGTGGAATTCTTTAATTTCAGTTTTGTACAGAACGTTTTCAATTTGACAAGAGTTTCAAGATTTGCTTACCTATATTTAACTAGGAGGTAAGGTTTAGAGAAGAAGCATAGTTAAGCAAGTTTTACTGGAATCGTTGTGTCCATGGTTGCCCCAAAATATGTGGAAAATATTTATTTCCCTCCTCCGAAAAATTCTGTCAAGTTTTAAAGGTTCGGCAACAAAAGAATTGACACGCATGGAAACAGAATAAGATTTTGTACATATTTATCCTCTTTAATTAAATAACTGAAAGGATGAGATTACAACAAGTCAATTTGAAAAAAGTGCCTAGTTGACCGCAAAGTATCGTCGGCGCTTCACCATTACTTAAACCCCAACAGAGACCTCCATTCATCCTAGGTAAAAGGAATTCAGATTGGCCACTCTACATCCTATACATGGTCAGAGTCACCTTTTGAATAAATGCGGAGATGTACACTGATGGAAAAATGAGCAGCACAGGAAATTCCTGTTACAAGTTTAAAACGTAGGTTCATAACAAGGCCGTTTATATTAGTAACACATTGCCGCATGCACTGCCTAACATTTATCCTGTAGTAACTCAAGTTAGATATATAATCTGAAAATTGTGATATGACAAGAACAATGTATATTTCCTCTGAGCTACAGTACACGGAATTCGTATGAGAAGTTTCCAAAAAAGTTTCAAAAAGGATTCTATTTTTGTGTACAGATTTCCTGCAATGAAATAAAATGAAATGAAAAATTACAATGCCTCGCTCACCCGTATGATTTCCAGGTTCCGCTCATTTGGTGAGATGAATGCTAGCTCAAATGATAAAATTATTGACCCTATGTATTGGCATATTGTGGTTATGTAAATTACACAGCTCAATAATAGTCTGTGTCCACACTAGAATTTAATTATCAATTTATTTTAAAGGAAATTTAGCACGCTTGTCGGTGGGTAATTTGGCATAAACATGGAATACAACAGCATTTAATTTCACAACTTTAATTTGTATTGAGTGGTGTTTTTAAATTGAAATAACAAAGCAATTAGATTAACAAGGAAATGGATTTCGTCTTGTATTTGGTAGCGTAATCACTTTTCTTGCAATTTGACGAAAGCTGTAGTGACTAAGAATCACTAATTTTAGTAACAGACTTAAATTTTAAATTTAAATTATACAGTTCATTCCTTAGGATTACTTTGTGTTTCAACTAGACCAGAAAGCACATTCTAAATTGTTTTCAAAATAAATAGCCATCAACACCTTGTTCAAGTGAAAGCAGAGCATGAAATTTTATGGTTTGCAAAAATGAACAACAAAATTCTTTGTACAGCCACAAGTGGTGCCTGTGCGGACAGTACACAAAAATCGTATCAGATCTTTAACGCGGTACCTTATGGGAGCTCCCTTATATGCCCTTATGTTGATACGATTTCTGTGTAGCCCTTTCTAAACCGAAACAAAATGTTTCATATCACTTTGTTTGTTACAAAAACGTATTTTACTTTATTTTTCAGAGTTTGAACGCCTGCCTTTCCGGCAGAATGAGAAAAGGGTTCTCCAAGAACAGGGCGTTGCGGGTTCTGGTCTTCGTCTGTGGAGCTTATTTCTTCATTTCCGTCTTTGGGCCCAGGCGCATTCAGGAGGATTACTTCAGGATGTCGGACACTCCAGTAAATCCCTTCATCTACAGGTGAGATATTGCACCACTACTTGATAATTCATGCATTTTTGTTAAACTTTTTTGGCTGTACTAACAAAGAGGTCGGCCACGAGTTCTTTGATGCAAATTTGGGTTATTCCATAAAAGTGAGGCTGGCCAGCTTTCAGCCTCACCAACCAACCCAGCTGATCCTAGTTTTCAGTCTCACTTTTAGCTTTCGGCCTCACTTTTATCTGGCGCCAAGAAGGGAGGCTGGCAGCTGAAAGTGAGCCTGAAAGTTGGGATTAGATGAAAAAGCTGAAAGTGAAGTAAGGCCGTGTGCCCTGTATGCTCCCTAGAGGGGTTGACATGGAACGCGTCAGAGTCAGGGTTTATTGTGATTGCTCAGCGCCTTTGGCTCCATACAAAATCTGTAAAATATGACATTCCCAGACAGACAGACAGACGAGACTGAAAAATTCTCATACCTGGATAAGAGGGATGTAATCTGTATCTAATCAGAACAACAAATATTCCCTTTGGTAAATGATCATTCGTTCCCACTTTTTCTTTACAGGGAAACTACAAGTGGTTCGGACATTTGTGATGGAGACACAGACATCGTAGTTCTTGTGAATTCACACTACAAGAACATGGATAAAAGGAACGCAATACGCTCAACTTGGGGTACACACCTTAAACAAGGGACGTGGCTACATGGACAAAAACTCAACCGGAACATTCGACTCGCTTTTGTGTTCGGACAAAGTCTGGATCCAGGTACTTTATGTTTTCAATAGGGAAGGAATTGTACGTTGTATTTACTGCCTGTTACAACAAAAATTGCGTGGAGGCAGAAAAATTCTACGCCTTAGCATTGCAGTTCAGGACACCAGCACATAATATTAGCTACAAAATCACACTCAGTAATTTGCACAGCGTTCTGTACTGATATTTGCATCTGGATGTTTTCTGTCAGCCTGTTTGTTCGTTCAGACTCGAATTTCTCATATCCAAATTACGTTTGAGTTTCTAGAATTTGGGTGAAAATCAAGGTTATGTAGTTACGTAGATAATTTCAGTTTAAAGCTGAAAGTTGTAAGTTTACTGCAACAAAGCTCACCTACAGGTACAATGTATCTTATTTATTTCCAGATGAGGAATTAGGAATGCAGCAAGAATCAGAGAGGGAGGGAGACATTATCCAGGCAAACTTTACTGACACCTACAGGAACATCACACTCAAGTCCTTATTCGCCATGAAGTGGATGACACAACATTGTCCATCTGCAAAATACCTCCTTAAATGTGATGATGATGTTATCATCAGTTTTCCTGCCATTCTGGATATTCTGGATTTAAGTGACACAACTAATACCATATGGGGACACCTCGTTGCTAGTCCAAGGACGCAACGATGGAGCAAGTACTGGCTCTCCTACAGTGACTATCCATTTTTCTACTTACCCCCCTACATGAAGGGGTATGCTTATGTGATATCAGCTGGCGTTATTCCGTCAATGGTTCGGACTTCAGATTATGTTCCATGGATACCAATCGATGACGCTTATATTACAGGATTTTTGACTAGAATACTTCATATCAACCTGAGTACTAAGCACGCGTATAACTGGGGGTTATTCGACGCTACAGCATGTGATATACTAACCAATACGGTACTTGTGGGAGTATATGATAAGGCCCAATCAATGCTAGACACATGGCAGGATATGAAACAGATTAAGAGCACAGAATTAGACTGTCAAAACACTATTCTCAAATTTCTCAAATGGTTCGTGTATTGGTAGCTCAGCATTTCAGCCAAATTTTGGACAGTTACAATTCACACTGTTCTTATGATCTCATACAGGGTGCAACTTGTAATTAAGTGTCCTTTCAGTTCTTACTATATGTAAGGATGTATGTAACATTTACATTTTAATGCTGCTAGTCACAGATGGATAATAACAAATGCTTAATTATGTTTCATAAATTTCAATTTTAAACAATTTTACCGCTTTAAGTTTCAAAATTAGTTTTGTCAGACGTCGATCCAGCGGTGTGTATGTTTTGCGACAACTGACTATGGGTATTAACTCACCAGGACAAAGAGGACTAGCAAATAGTGATGTGAAGATGTAAAATGTTTATTTATTGCTGATAGCTCACTGGAAAATATCGATCCAGAAGTAAAACCCTATAACAGCATAGAAATAACAATATTATAGTAGACAGTCATTCTGCAGAATTATTAAATACATGTACATTACTGGTGCCACTGTTTTACAATTAACAAATACACTCTACTTTATGGTTACTTACATTATTACACTATTTCATTTACTAATAAAGTGATACTGATATTAATGAATGATGTGCAATTACCTGAGACAACTAGAAATAGATGTATATTGATGTGATCCCTCTGACTACTGAATTCCTTCTGGATGTGTGGCTCATGCGTGCTCTATTTTATATGGCATGTAAATGATGTCATGCACACGCTGCATGTATCATGTTATTTCTGGGCACCCTTAGTTAGTGCCATGGTGGGAAGCATTAACCAAACTATATGTCATCAATACTCGTTATTATATTAGATTATTACAGGAATCATGAATGCCACTGGTGTTTTATTAATAATTTTTGCAGTCTTTGTGTATATTTAAACATATATATTGAACAAAAAATGTCACTTTCAAGACACATGTTGCAATGCTAATGGAAGACATGTGCATGTGAGTTAGTATCAAAGGGGGCGGGGCATAATTATAGGGGGATTCCCAAATAAAAAAGAGAAATACGGTATTGTGTATATTTGTGAAGATATCTAGTCATATTTTCAATTGTTTCAATTTATATATGTAAGTTAAAGTAATAAGTCCTTTGTAGATATATAGTCATATGTTCATATAAACACCATGCATGCAGTTGTTAGAAATTATGTAAACTGTTGTTTAAATGTTGCCATTCATGCATGCATGGCAAGGATGAATGACTATTTTCTGTATGGATGGATTGATGGACTGGATGCATGGATGGACACATGTATATGTAAATATTTAGGATTTAGGATTTGTTAGAATTTTTAGAAATTTATTTTTAAAATTTTTAAATATTTTTGTCAAATGTTACACAAACGTTTTCCTTGCATATTTGAAATTTTTCAGACACAGAAATGTTTAATAAACATGACAAATGTAAACACTTGTTTTTCCATTTCCTTAAACGTTAGCGAACGTTACAAAAACGGTACTCTTTTATCCGTTTTTTAAAACGCGCTATAACGCATTAGATTCATGACAGTGATATGAGAACCGTCATTTACAAACAAACAATTTAAACGATTCTGTGACTGTGTAAAATTAAGTGGACAAATAAATATTATTATTATTATATTTTCGAAAATACAAAGGAATATGTTTTACCCAGAAACAAGACTGAGACATTGTTTGTTTTGAATCTCCACCTACTATTTCCAACTTTTTGCAGAGGACAACAACGTTACTCGTAGTGCAGTGACAGAACGTGCAAAGGAGTTGAGTACAAAATAAAAAGAAACAAACTAAATTTGTTTCCTCAAACTAAAATTGTTTCTTCATGTAAAATACTGTGTTCTTTAGCCATGAGTCTCTTTTTGCTACACACTGTAATACAATGCCAATGTGATGTCAACAAACGCCCATGTACAACAATACATGCATCTGGATGAACTCTTCCAAGGCTTCACAAACTGTGGTGCCAAAGAAGGGGTCCTGTACAAGCAGCCAGGCTCAAACGGTGTTTTCGTCTTAGTTCGTATGAAGTTGTAGTTGGCCGCTTTACGATTCAATAGTAAAGCTAAGGAGTGTTTTCTATGGTGGACGACAGGGAACTGGTATATTTCTGTAACAATATGCCAAGGGTCCAAATTCTCCAAAACACTGTGTGAATGCTTGGTTATACAAAATGATTCCAAGTGGTCTTTAATCAAATATAGCAAACAATGAAATGCCCTTTCATGGTTTTTCATTTTGGGAACAATAGATTTCACGCTGTGGCGTTGCTGGAGAAAAAAAACACAACATGAAACTCAAGCGTTTGCAAAGTTGCATAAATATCATGACCTGACCCATCGCAGTGCCCTAAACTTTCCATATATTATGTAGATTAAGTTGAGAATGTCTTTCATAGAGCCTCACTGTTTGAAAATAGAAGGAGACTGTCCTACAGACCAACAGGCCCACAGTATCCAATTTATATTTTCCCGCATTCTATTTTCAATAATGCATAATTCAAAGACATTTGTCTTAGGACTTTTACTATTGTTTTTATGTGAAACGGATGGTTTTGGACTTCCTGACATGTTCAGGACCATATTAACTGGAGGATGTCGGTGAGTTATTCAATTCTCTTTTATAAAACTTTGCACAACTGCCACAAGTCCCTTTCGCAAATATTCACTGAGTAAAATAATCAGGAGAGAACGAATAATAAACCCGGTTTATTGTTTGCCTGGTGCTGCCAGGACTATGTGGCGGCAGAAAAGTCTAATCCTACAGTATTGCGGCTGATCATAGCATCACATAATTTAACCTTAAAATCGTAGTCACTAATTTATACACTTTGCTCCCGACCCTCTGGTTGTTGGCTCAACTTCGCGACTGATTGTCAATTCAACTTCGAAAAATGTTTAACATTTGAAACAATGCATCAAACTATATTAATTTCAACGTCACAAGGGTAAATCTAAATTGTGTACCACGCCACCTAACTCCCTGCAAGTAAGCAAACGGAAATATTGTCGGTTGTCTCCTCTGTAAAGTTTGCTTGTGTCAGATTCTTAAAGAAACTTAATTATGTTATTTTTGACTGTTAATCTGCCATTTCTACTTTGCACAATCTATATGGTTAAGAAATATATTGCATGTCGAGTACATCTTTCTTTTTCAGACAAAATAAATTACATGTATGCATCCATTACACCATTAGTAGGATGTTTCATTATATTAAATTGTAATGCAGCTCTGCTTTTCTTTGTTTAAATCTTTTGTACTAAAACCATGTGCAACGAACTTCTACTTTACAGTAGTATTATGCTTTCTATCCGTCTGGGTTTTCTTTCAGACGCTACTAGACAGTATGGAATGAGATATCAAATTTTTATTTTGCGCAGGTTGTTTGGAAGATGTAAATCACACCAGAGATGTAATCCCAATAACTTCCGATGTTTGGCCAATCCCGAGCCAACAAATAGAACTCATTTCTGGACGGGTAACTTTATGCTATTGTTAAACTAGGAAACGATACATTTTAATACTTCTTTGCATTGCAAAATTGTGATGATAATGCTTTTAAAACTATTTTGACCTAACCATAAAAATATTCAATGTCACAAAAACTACGTGAGAAGATGAAAGAAAATGGAAAAATAAAATTCTTACAAACTTTTCACGCGGCTTTTGTGACATTGAAGCCTACAGTTGATTGGACGGACAATGAAACGTTGAAATAGAACAAGTGAAGCCAACTTGGTACATTCAGATAATCGCCCACTAAGATTTTCCATTTCTTGCCATTTCAGGACATTTCCTGCAAATTCTGTAAAATTTTAGTGCTCAGTTCAAGAAAATTCATGAAAGCTATAAATCTTATACACATAAGCGTAATCAATAAGATTTTCTTGGAATGTTATTTAAAAAAGTCACAGTGCAAAGCAAAATCAGTTGAAACAGATCATGAAATTACTATCAAAAAGTTTAGCGTCTCGCAACAATTGCAGAGGATAGAATGCGTGGTTGCTCTTCATTTCGATAACAATAGTGGTTTTGTTGGTGTTGCCGGCCGCTAAGCTTTTGATAGTGATTTCATGACCTGATTTGGAAGTTCTTTTCAAAATTTGCAAGTTGCAAATACGGCCGTATCACACAATTTTCATATCATCAGACCAAATTTCCCTAAGTAGGCAAGCAAATCAACGAATTGGCAATTATTTATGATAATTGCTTATTGTCTTACGAATGCGAGTCACAACTCATAACTCACTCACAGGTCATTAAGAAAGTGGATGAAAAAATACTGATTGAAAATGTACTCCTCCTTTGGCCTGTTCTCACATGTGTACATGAAGACACATGCAATGCTAAAATACATAGTAATGTCAGTACAGTAATTTAAGCTCAAACCAACATTGTTGTCAAACTATTTAAACAATTCTTGGGCGTTAGCCAAATCGCGGTTTGTGTGACCCATGGCATCTGTTGCCAACACGTAAAGCTATTCGCCCGCAATGTACTCTCCCAGTGGTGTAAATTTACCATGCTGAAAATGAATGACGAAATGAATGAAATGAAATATACGTACTGAAAATATCCATTGAATGGCGCGGTGTAGCCTCCGACAATAGTGTTGTAGTGTCCACCGGGGTTTATTGGAGCCGTGTCGAAGATTATCGGCTCTTCATCTGATATCGCAATGGTTTCAGCGCTGATTGTCGCCAGAAACAGAGTGTCGCTAGTTTCTGAAGTATTACATGAAAGCGCCAGTTAAGACAGAAATGGACAAATAATAACAGATTTCAAAATGCTAAGATTTTCAAATTGACAACATAAGTCAAAGTGCAATTGATATCTGTACAGAGATTCACTTCGTTATGTTGCTAATGATACAAATGACGTAACTTCATGATGTAATAAGTACAAGTGTTTCTTAGCAGCTACGTCATTCATACAATAGAGAAGACATATATTAGATTGTGAAACTTGATGGATAATGTACTAACCTTGAGCAGCTGTTTGGTATTTTTCTATCAAATCAAGTCTCCTTTCCAGAAACTCGATTCTTTCCTGAAGAGAGAAAAATAATCAACACAAGTGATCGTGATTAGTTTTTTTTAAGTTTAATTGTTTGGGATTTCAAAAGAAGTACTCATTAGAGGCTGAAGTGTGTTGTGCATGACGATATCTTGCATCATAATAAATTCCGTCATAAGATGATCAGGAGAAAATTCCAAATTTCATTGATATTTATTTATAATTCTTTATTTTTATTCTTTTTTCCCCGATCGCCGCACTTTGTAAATGCTGTCAATGCAATTTAATCCAAACAATATAGTAAAAAAGCTCAAGAGCAACGACGTATGTTTATTTTGTACACAGAACATTCAGTTACCCGCAGTTCCAAGAATTCCTTGTGTATGCTTTTCGTCCAGCACGTTGGTGCAAGAATAACCAGAATTACATAGAAGAACACAACCTCCATTCTGTTACTTGTGAAGCTCAGAGTTGGGAGTATTTCAAGTCAAAGCTCATCGATGTCAACGTTGATGTTGCAAATGCTAAATGAGTGCACAACATATTCAATGACTTTATATGACGTAGCCAACATCAATAATTTCGACGTTTCTTATCAAGATTGATAGTTTTTATCAGCTTTCCAATAAACGAACGTATCTAAGATGTAAAACGTTAAGTAACCTGTATCCGGGCCAGTTACACTAGGTTATCACACGTACAACGCGTTTTCATAAACTTAATAAACAACACTTCCAAACTTTAACAGATCCAATTCCAAGAAATTGGTGCGTTAAGACGCGAGTTAAGAGTAGCATTGTGTACACCTCTATTGGTGGAAAAAGTAGGTGTCGCACCAGATGTGACCCTCGGGATCACCGCACACAAGCAAGAAAAAGTGCAGGTGAGAGATCCACCCTGGATTTAAAACCCATGGGGACGGTCACACGAAGTCCAAAACAGGGGAAATCAGTGGCCCCACAAATGGGCCCTGGTCCAACAAAAACTTTTAAAAAAGTAGCATTATGTTGTTAATTGTGTAAAGCTTCCAGATCAGTGTTGCATAATAAACAACATAATCTTTAACACACTGTTAACACTTGTCTTAATGCTTGTTGCGCATTAAAGGATGGGGGCTAAGTTTATGAAAATGCGCTACTTCTTCGGGCATTTGACAGCTTGCATATGAGTATAATCAACTTGGGGGAGATTAGTGTTCCTCTAAGTTATCACGTGTGTCTCTGTAGCCATACTTTGGGTACCAAGCGCCAATGTTAAGTTATGGTTATTTAAGTTTTTCATCCTCAGGCTGGCCTCGTTGGCACACAGTTGAGCACACATCTCTAGTTCCGAAGGTCATGGGATCGAGTCCCGCTCAGTGCCCGTTCACCAATACTTGAAAAAGTATGTGAAAAGTGAGGCTGGCCACCTGCTGTATACAAGCTTATACAGTGTACACTTCTATTGGTGGAAATGGCAGGTGTAGCCCCAGAAGTGACCTTTGGTATCACTGCAGGCAAGCAAGAAAGAGTGCAGGCAAGATATCCACCCTGGCTTTAAAACTGATAGGAAAGATCATACGAAGTCCAAAACAGGAATAATCAGTGGCCCCACAAATGGACCCTGGTCCAACAAAAACTTTAAAAAGAAGTTTTTCATGCTCAGTATCTTGTGCTTAGTTTATCATCTCTGGTAGGCATTTATATACATCACATTCTTAATGTGACAAGAAACAAATGGCCTTTTGGTTCATTCTTTAAGCAATGCATACATTATTTGCTTTCCTTATGCATAATGTAAATTTCAAAATAGTTTTCACATCTACTAAATATTTTCAAAGTTGAAGGTCTTCACATATGAACTCTAATAAATTTTACTGTGCCCCTCAATATTGCCTTTGCTTTGACGAAGACAAACAAAACACAAAATGGCTGTGTACCAATCAAAGTGGTGATACAAATGACAGCCATTGTACAATAGTGAAGTGTTTAATCAATTGTCATATATATCTAATCAAACGGTATTTTTCCTGTAATAAAAAAATATTGACTAATAATGATATTGATTAATAATGTTTTTACATGCATAGTTTGTGAACTAGTTTTATTAGGCGGGAGGAATAGCTCAGTTGGATAGCGCGTTTGATTTAGTCATGCATCGCTGAGCAGCTCACCACTGTGTTAGGAGTTCTAATCCAGGCTGATGCATGTGAGAGGAGCCCAGCCAGCCATGCCGTATACACACTTATACAGTGTACACCTATATTGGTGGAAAAGGCAGGTGTCACATCAGATGTGACCCTCAGAATCACTGCACACGAGCAAGTAAGAGTGCAGGCGAGAGATCCACCATGGAGATGGTCACATGAAGTCCAAAACAGGGATAATCAGTGACCCCACAAATGGACCCTGGTCTAAAAAATGCTTAAAAAAAGAACTAGTTTATTACTATTTTGAAAAATAACGTTGTTTCCTCGAAGGTGGTGTACAAACAGCTCTCAGCCAAGTAACAAATTTTTCAGACTTGTGCAAAAAGTTAGACGTAAACATGGTAAAGGACGTTGATGAAATTAGATGCGGATGGGTTGGAGAGACAATAGGCAGAAGGTTTAGGACATGGGCAGTACTTATGATTTGATTAAAACACGTCCATCTTTAAAAGTCAGCCGCGTAACCACAATTCAAGTCAATACGACCATAAATGTTTGCTAATGCTTCAAAGTTGGTACAGCATGAAGCCAGTGAACCAGGAGTAAATGCTTCCATCAGAATCAGTCCCCTTATTAGGGTGGAAACATCGTTCTCAACCCGGACGATCTGCCCGGCTGTTAGCTGTAGGTTGATTGTTGCAGAACAGGACGGAAAAGCATCGCCACTGCTGTACAACTGAAAGCGAGCGTATCGTTGGTCATCCAACAACAGCCAGAAGTAACAGCTGTGACCGTGGCTTTTCTTTGTGACGGAAAATCTAAAAACGATTGAAAGAATGCGTATGTGAAATGTGTGTCTGGTTGCTTGCTAAGACCCACATACAGTTTACAGTTCTGTTGAACAAAAGGCGGATACATGGATCAGAAATGGAAATCTTCCCGCCATGACCAGAAATCCGGGTTTTTCTTAAAATTATACTCAGTTTAGGGCTATTGGAAAAGTAGTGAAATTTATTTAAATTTATAGTTTTCCGACTTTTTCGTGGAGGTTAATTTCCATCCCTGATTGATGCTGTTGAAGAGGGGTTGTGCTGTACTTACTGATAGTATCCATTGAACGGCGCGGTGTAGCCTCCTACTATGGGTTGATTGGAGCTGTGTCGAAGATTATCGGTTCGTTATCTGAGATCGGAAGCTCCCAGACACTAATTGTCGCCAGAAATATGGTGTCGCTGCTTCCTACAATGTTGGGACGTGGATGAATGAAGAGAGAATAAAAAACAGGGAGAGCAACCATTGGCGGATTTAGGGAGGGGGCGCAGGAGGCGCGCGCCCCCTACGGCCAAAATTTTCTTCATTTTCATGCAGTTTTTCTCGATTTTTGGGCGAAAATTGGGTTGGCGCCCCCCCACGGGAAATCCTGGATCTGCCAATGCTTGCTAAAGGTACTTTTTGTGGGAGGCCAATGGCAGGACTTTATCAAGTCACATGACCCAAACAAGGCAAAATCAA
>JBCAUI010426840.1:0-14130 GCA_038406195.1 Haplosyllis anthogorgicola | reverse complement strand
CTACTCTTAACGCATCAATTTCTTGGAACTTAACGCATGTGTGCATAAAGGGATGTGCGTTAAAGTTTATGAAAACGCACTGATAGTCAACAAGCAATAAAATAATTCTGATTGTCTTTATTTGCCTAGTTAGCTTCATTTTCTCGAAAATTAAAAACAAACAAAAATGTATTGTATATTGACTATTGTATTGCAATTGATAATTGTATTGAAATCAAGAACTTAACCATGTACAAATTACAATCAAAATGAAAAATCACAAAGCTAAATATTTATGTATCTACATTTAAAAGCTTGTTCATAATTTTAAAAAGTGAACAGATTGTATATATTATAAAGTCAAATAAAAACGTTAATTCCAGAAATGTTCTTTTTTGTCTGTTTTTGTAATTCTTGTAACTTTTGCCGTTTATCGTACAGATTTACAGATTTGTTGCGGTCCAGTTTGTCATCACAAAGTTGTTTGTTTTGCATTTGCTCCAGATAAATGACCTATTTTTTGTGAAGCTGTCTCTCGGTGATATGTCAATGTGAGTCACTCCCAGGAAGAGGGAGTCATTTTTGCTGCCGATGAAATTACTGTCGCAGACTCAAAGGTAAATTTACAAATGTAGTAATTTGGTAATACAGGATTTTGGGAGAAGGAGGAAGCAGAAATAGCACAGTCGATGAAATGTCCCTTTCATCTACAAAGCATTGGCGGATCTAGGGGGGCGGCCCCCTCCCCCCCTACGGCCCAAAATTTCTTCATTTTCATGCAGTTTTTGGGGATTTTTGCGAAAAATTGGGTAAAAATTGGGGCGCCCCAAGGTTGGCGCCCCCCTCCCCCGCCCCACAAGAAATCCTGGATCCGCCACTGCAAAGCCTAGATTTATTTCGTGTTCTTACATGCTACACATTTTTACTGGTATTTACAACTGTAACTTAACATCCCTCCAGATGAAACCTCCACCACCTTCCCCCACCCTCAACCGCTCCTCTTCCCTGCTCCTTCCCACAGCCCAAAAATACGGCCAATACAGGAGACGGTGGGTATTTGCTGTTTGACACTTCCTCGGTCATTGGCATATCCTACTGCACAATATCCAACCTATCCTCCGAGATATCAATCACTAACAAAAAGGTCAATCTCGCTCGGGCGTCCTTTCTGACTCATTTTATCTAAAGATACGACTTTCTTGCCTACTACCTGCTCCCCCCCGACCCCGCCGCCCATCTTTAGCTCCCGTGCTCACTATCCAGAGCAACTGAGTATTTTTATTTGACATTTCTTTGTATACAATTGAATGCGATAAACTGCATCAATTACCGTAATTATACGAATTAAAGCACCCTCTCAAATAGAAGCACCCTTCTGATTAATGAAGGAAATAACCAAATATTTGTATTCCAAATTACATATTTACTGACAGTTGCATTTGTCACATGCTATCAAAATGACAGAAAATTCACAATGTTTAATGACCTGGTTCATAATCTAAGTCCTCTTCATGTGCAGAATCAATGAAAAATTGGTCTCTTGATTTTATGAAAAGAGGTACCCCGTTAAAAATTTGGTCTTAGCACCGGGTGCTTCTATTCAAATAAATACGGTATTAGATTTAGCTGAAGGTAATGTCTTCAGTCCTGTCTGTCTGTCTATCTGTGTGTCTGTCCGTCTGTCTGGGCTAAAACTTTTGAAATGCTTGACCTAGAAACTTAATTTTTGATCTGAAAGCACATCTTTATTATTTATCAGGTTTGAGTAATAGGGCAATTGGATAAAGTTCAAAGTTACAGCAAGAAGTGTACAATTTTTTTGTTATAATATCATGTATTATATGTTTATGACTGGGTCAAAGACATGGACAAGGTCACTTAAAGGTCAGGTCATTTAAAAGGTCAAGGTTATGTAAAGGTCAATTTTAAATTTTTGCAAACCTCATTTGTTCTTGTATTTGAGACTAATATAAGGTCAAGGTCAATGTATATGCCAAGGTCATTTTGAAGGTAAAGATAATTTGGAGGTCAAATCGTTATTTTCTTGTAATTTTTTCTGATTCTTGATTTTTATTGTGTTTTAATGACTATTTGCGAAGCGGGAGGTCTTCGACTGAAGGCATTCTTGTTTAACCTTTATTCACATTAAATATCTACCCCTATTACTGGGAATATGATGTGATAAGAAAAAGAATGTCACAGTATGCAAATACCGCCTGCTTTCAGCACAAGATTTTGTACCACGCAGGGGCGGATCCAGGATTTCCCGTTGGGGGGGGCACCCAGCCCATTGGGGGGGCACCACCCCTATTTTTGCCCAAAATTTAGCGGAAAGTGCACGAAAACAAAGAAAATTTGGGCCGTTCGGGGGGGGGCGCACCGGCGGCACCCCCTAGATCCGCCAATGTCACGTATTTACCCAACATTTTAATTAAATTAATGCTTGTAATGGAGGCTCTACTCTTCCATCGAAAAATCCAGGGTCCGTTACAGTTTCTAGTTGCATAATTGTAATAATGACACTGTTACCTACATTTCCAGGAAGCTCTGTTCAACACGAGAGATAATAATCCGAACGTCAACACATGTAAACATTTTATTTCTTATCATTTATCATCAGCTCTGACTGAGGTGAACCAAACATGGAAGGACCTTGTAACAAATGTTGCTTTCCGTTAGAAGAAGCCGGTTATGCTGAATACGACCCTGGAGACACGCCTTTAATGTTTGCTGCATGCAATGGCCACATAGAATGTATCAATGCGTGGATTCAGGCAGGAGCTGATGTGAACGAAACAAATAGTAAAGGTGCAGCGGCCCTGGCCTGGGCAGCTAACAAGGGTCATGATGCATGTGTACGTTTACTGGTAGAATTGGGAGCTGATGTGAATATGGATGAAGAAAATGGTTTTACAGCCATAATGTATGCAGCTGGAGATGGTCATGATAAATGTATAGAAGAACTTTTAGCTGCAGGAGCTGATGTGAACATTGTTAATGTGGAAAAAGAAACTGCGTTACATTTGGCGGCCCTATGTGGTTATAATAAATGCATAGACCTACTTATACAAGCAGGAGCTGATGTGGATCCCACAATAGACAGATTTTCTCCATTAATGTATGCAGCAATGTTCAGCCATTTCAAGTGTGTTGATTTATTGCTGAAGGCAGGAGCTGAGGTGAACACGAAATCAGTACGAGGGGAAACAGCCTTAAACACGTGCCTATCAATTAGTCGCGCTGCCTGTGATAAAACAATGCAGAGAAATAGCGATAGCAACGATTCTAGTCATGTCACCTGTGTTGATTTGCTGATAAAAGCCGGGGCAGAAATAAATGTTGAAGATGCCTTACACAACACACCACTGTTTCTAGCAGCAAGAAACGGACATTACGAATGTATCGTTTTGCTGCTAAAAGCAGGTGCGCAAATAAATAAATGTAATCCACTTGGAAATAACGCTCTAGAGAGGTACATTCTGAGCACCAAACATTGCAGAGAAGACACAGCTCTGTTGTTGTTTGCTGCCGGAGAAAAGTTAGATAATGTTGAAGAGGACAAGATACCTGATATACTTGACCATAAAGAAGTCAAACTGAAACTGAAACACATGTGCAGAGAGTCAATACGAAACCAACTACTAAATGTGGATTCACATGAACATTTGTTTAACAGGATTCCCGAACTCGGACTTCCTTCCCCAGTCACCAGATATTTGTTGTATTACACGTCACTAGACGAAATGCCAGTCAAGGCACCAGTGGCAGAATTTGATGACATGTCATTAGATTCAGAATAGAAAACTTGTTGTATTTAATGAAATAAGCTTGCAAGGTGTCCTTATGTTGTGCATTTCCCGCCAGAGGCGAGTACTTCCCATAAAGCCAAATATTCTCAAATTACATGCAGTTTTTGGCGACTTTTTTGTAACATATTGGGTGGGCGCACCTGCCTAGGGGTTAACATCCTCACCCCTTCCCGTCCCACCCCATCCCACCACAATGAGAAATCTTGCATCCTCCAATGCACAGTATAAGCTGTGTTTTATGTACTATGACCAGTATGTTGCTGGATTCTAACCATGCAGAGAATTTGTGTAATGCGTTACTAGATTAGCAATAGTATGATAGAATAATTGTATAATGATGACACCAGATAACAAATATTCACGTTGAGTCACTTATATTTATGATATAAAAAGAGTTCCTTCGACTTTATCATCTTGAAGATGACTATAGTGTTGTATTTGGAGGTCATTTTCCCCATCCACTATTTATCATGTGTTATCAATGTTTTTATTATTATTATTATTATTTACAATTAATAAAGCATCCATTCCATGCAAAATGCTGAATCTTGTCTCTGAGTTTGCTGGGTTTCTTTCCAACTTGTTATCATATGCACGAACTGTTGATTAAATACTAAATGTGTCCTATAAATCAAGTGACATAGTTGGTCATTATTGGCGAAAAGACCAGGAACGAAAGCAAATATTTTGACTTGCCTTGTCAAATTTATACAGATGTACAAGCAATAGCTGTGAGTGGTAAGGTTTTCAAATTATATTCTTGCTTTTGATTATCTTATTCGTTCCTTAGTAACCGAAGGGTAACAAATGCATAGACAGTAACCGTATTTTTGTGTGTAAGTGGGATTCGACTTCTAAACCTGATTTAATTACTGTGGCGTATTTTGTGCATCAGTACAATTTTTTACCGGACCCAATCAAACCCACAGGTATTTAGTAATTTATTTTGAAGTATTGCATTGATTTCTGAGTTATATCGCTATTACGGTAATTAATTTATTTTATTTCAATATTGTTTAGTTGACCTTTTAAGCATCTGCATCACATCTTTGGAGGTAGCGATAAACTTATATAAATTGTTATTTCCAGAGATGTAAATAGTGATAACGTGAAATCCTCCTTGCAACCGAGTGGTTTGGCTGCTGCGCGCTCCGTTGATTCAGTGTTTTCATTACATGACCTGTAGGCCTATTTTATGTTATATAGCTTGTACAGTATGTTACTTCATAAATGCCAGTTCAGTCGTTTACAGGTAAGTGATTTGACACCGTTTCCATTGGCGGATCCAAGGGGGCGCCGCTCCCCTCCCTCCCCGGACAGCCCAAATTTTCTTTATTTTCATGCAGTTTTGGCGATTTGTAGGCAAAAAGTGGGTAAAAATTGGGGCGTCCCAAGATTGGCGCCTCCCCCACCCCCTACGAGAAATCCCGGGTCTGCAAGTGGTTTTGATATGTATGTACTGGATACACCACGAAAACAGTTTTGACAGGGAGGTTTAGCAGTACGTTATATACGTGAAACCTGACTCGATTGATAACGTGTTTACGTCACGTTCAGCTTCACGTTATAAATAAGTATCAGGTCACCACTCAAGTAATATATTTGGAATAAGTACCAACAAGGAAACTCAAATGTAACAGTAAAATTAGTATCATATGTTAAGACGTCCATCTTAAAACAAACCACACGCAATTGAACCTGTTATTCCTAAAACTGGAATAAAAGAAAACGTGGCAATAGGGAACACCCAATATATTTGATTTTGAAGGAGTGCGGTCCTATCTGTTGCAAATCGAGAATCCCCATTGATGGTTTATGGAGCAAACATAGAGGGCGGCATCTTCTTGAGCGAAATCCCCATGTGACAAATATATTGGGTGTTTGTAATGGTGCAACAGTTTGTAAAGACGTTTCTGCCGTGCAATTGATTTATTCCTGCAACCTACTTTCAGTTGTGTTATAATTTCAGCATAAGAATGTATTTTCACGAAAAATGACATATTTCCGTAATGGTAAGATACTAACATTAATAGTTTTAAGCAAAGATTCCATACTTTTTCTACAGCTGCTATAAAATACGACACCAAGAGTTAAATTTTAATTCAGCTATTGGTTGAAACGGGTTAGTTTAAAACTATGCCAGGACCCTGCAATCGGTGTATTTTTCCTCAAAAAGCCATACGCGAAGAACGTCAGAAAATCGGTCCTAAATGCAGAGAAAGAGCTGTAACTACGACTTTCCACACTGAAACTCCCCTATTATATGCAGTTCAAGTAGATCACCCATGGCAGGGGCGGATCCAGGATTTCCTGTTGGGGGGGGGGCACCCGGCCCATTGTGGGGGGTGCTACCCCTATTTTCGCCCAAAAATTTAGCAGAAAGTGCATGAAAACAAAGAAAATTTGGGCCATGGGGGGGGGCATGTGCCGGCGGTGCCCCCTAGATCCGCCAATGCATGGTGTGTGAGAGAATGGATATGGGTGGGAGTTGATATGAATGTTCCTGACCGGTTTGGTAATACAGCTATTAAACATGCCGCAAACAATCATAAAATTCTCAAGATGTTAAGGTGGATCGCTCCTCTTAGGTCAAAGTAATACCATCTCTAAAATACTTTTAATTTTTAATCTACCTTATAAATGTAACTAAATGGATATATTTTCAACTTGGGCCATGGACCTTATTTTTGAAATAACTACACATATGTAATTCCCCTTGTTATATTGGAAATACTAAGAAAAAAGTACATTTTTGCAATTTTCCACATGATGGAATAATTCCAATTTTATAAAACTCTTGACAATTATTGCCCATCATATGTAGATGAAATTGTGGGAACAAAAAGTATGGGTCATCGACCTTGTTTTTTTTTAAATGTTGAAATTGACATAAATATGGCAAAAATTTGGGTAAAAATACTGTTCTAAAACTATTCACATGGAATTGTTATCCTTAAATATGTTTGATTATATCAACAAAGTATCATATTGCCTTTAAAATTAATCATTTTCAATTATTTTCAATGTCGTAAAATATTTCAAACTCTGCAGGACCCACTTACGGCAACTAAGAGGAGCGATTCCCCTTAATAGAGGCAGCAGCTGACTTGAATGCAAAGGGGTTACAACGGGGACGCCCTCTATCGCGAATTATGCCTGGAAGCACTAATTCGAGCAGAAATAATGATGGAGAAACTGTACTATTTAAAGCTGCCGATAGTAATAGTGAAATTCCCCTAAAAAGGCTAATACGGGAAGGACCTGATATAAATGCGAGAAATAAAATCGGAGAAACAGCATTATTTAAAGCTGCTGGCAACAGTGAAAAATGCGTAGATGCACTAATTCGAGCAGGAGCTGATGTGAACATAGAACTTAAGCAAGAATATTGCAGCCCTGATAATCCTACATTTGAAAGAGGAAGCACCGCTTTATCCAAAGCAATCGGGCTCGGCAATTTCAAATGTGCGGACTTGTTAATGCGTGCAGGAGCTGATGTGACTGTTGGAATTCCGCATACGAACACGCCCTTGATACAAATTTTACGAAAGGAAAATACGGCTAAGAACAGTAAAAAGTACAACAAATACATTAATCTATTTGTAAGGGCAGGAGCTGATGTGAACAAGCCTGGATACCTTGATTATGAAAGGCCTCTGATGCTTGCAGTGCAAAATAGACATTACCAATGCATAACCTTATTGCTAAAAAGTGGTGCTTATGTAAATAAATACGATACAAATTATCAAAATCCACTCCAGGTCTATGTAAGGTAGCCAAAACCAATCATTGAATAAACCGCTATTCTGCTTTACGTTGCCGGTGAAAAAAAACCAGATACTGTGTGTCAGAATTACCTTGATAACGTTTTGAAGCTGGGTGATGTCAAATTACAACTGAAGCACATACGCACATATGCAGAGACGCAATCCGGAAACATCTGATTCGGTTGAATAGTAATGAAAACTTATTCAACAGAATTCCTCTATTAGGACTGCCGACACTTGTCGTGGAATACCTATTGTATGATGTGTCACTAGATTAAGACCACGTGTAGATAGCTGATTTGATAGAGCCATAGTTGTTTTTTGTGGTTGAGAGGTGGGGGTACAATTGATATTCCTACATGTTTTTAAGCCTTCAATTTAGATCATATAAAATCCAGATTTTTTGAGTTTTGCATAATTTACATAAGAACATCATGCATTGTGAATGGTAAAAATGTAAAATGAGGAGTGGCAAAATAGTAGCAAATCATCACCTTCATAATGCAACAAGTATGCAGTGTAAAGTGGAAATAGACCCCATTTGAAAGGACACTTAAAGTGTTACATGCATAACGAACATTTTAAATATTTCATGTTGGGATTATTTTGCATATAACCATTGTGGTCAAGATATTAATTTTTAGTTCTGTTTTCTACAATGGGTTTGTATCATAACAAGAGATCTCTGCATTTTTATTTTATGGGTCCATGAATTGATCTGGTTATTCATTGTTTTGTACAAAAATAGATCGATTTAATAAACAGTTTGCCTTATCTTTGATTTTTGTCAATTTTTCAGGCTTAAAAAAACAACATTAAATAAATCAAATTAAATTAAATTAAACAGAAAAATAAAATGATACAAAATAAATGCAAAACAAGTTTTCGCACAATCTACCAGTTTACTTTGATTGCTTCTCTCAGCAGTCTATAACCCATCACACATTGCCCAATGCTCTGATTAACTGACCTACTCTGGAGAAACAAGTGTAAATATTCTTTCATACCTACTTGTTAGTTTAATTTGGTTGAGGTAAGTGTGCCACAGATTGATTAGTTCTAGAACTACTGATTTAATGCCTTCTTTCTTTCTTTTTAAATATTATCCACTTGTCAGTGGTATCTGCAAATTCCAGCACTTGCAGTGTTTTCCCTAATCTATTTAAATTTTATTCCTTTTTTGAAACTACATCAGTTTAGTAATTCTGATTTTTGGTTCCCCCGAGTGATGACTACATCTGCACACAAATCCACTGGAGAAAGTCTCGGTGTGGTATATGCAGAAGCCCCGTCAGGTAAAAAGCCCTGTCGGGGTGGCTGAAAACAGGGTAAATGGGTTTTTTTCAGTCACCCCGGGGGAGGGTGGGTTGCGCATTATAATGTTTAGGGGCTGTGAACCCTCTCCCCCCCCCCACCCCCATTTTCATTCATGCCCCAGTAATTTACAGTTTGCGATGTATTTATACCTGATTTGGGTGCTTGCAATAGCTAATTTACGAAAAACGGGGTTTACGAAAACGGGAGGGTGTGAGCATCCTTCTGTTTTCACAGACCCCAACGGGGTCTGTGAAAAGAGGGTGGGGGGAGGGTGCTTCCGAAATACTACACCGGTAAAACTTGCCGTTGTCTATTTAATTTTAGGCAACACAAATTGAACATGGAAGGGCCTTGCAGCGAGTGCAGTTTCCCATCAGAATTCATACACAATATTGACTACGATCCTGGTGACACCCCTCTTATATATGCGGCTTACAATGGTCACAAACAGTGTGTGAAGGCTTGGACACAAGCAGGAGCTGATGTGAACGTTGCAAACAAATATGGTGATACTCCATTGGAACACACGGCTAGATGTGGTCATGTGAAATGCCTGAAAATGCTACTAGAGGTAGGAGCCAACGTGAATGTAATAAATAAAGACGGCGAAACAGCTTTATTTGAAGCTGCCTATCAGGTTTATTAGAAATGTGTAGACGAGCTAGTTCAGGCAGGAGCTGATGTGAACATTGTGTGTTCCAGTGGAAACACAGCCCTGATGAGAGCAACTATGTTTAGTCATTTTAAGTGTGTTAAACTGTTGTTACAAGCAGGAGCTAATGTGAACCACCAAGATAATGATTCGAATACAGCTTTAATACGTGTACTGACATCTGTACACGCATTTTGCGAATATACGATGATAGCACAGGAGGTGACATACATTTCTGACAATCACAGTCATGAAACATGCACTGATTTATTGATAAAAGCAGGAGCTGATGTGAACATAGCAGGAAATAATGACACAGCACTGATGCTTGCTGCCGAGAATGGTCATGAACAGTGTATACCATTACTGCTAAAAGCGGGAGCAGAATTAAATAAGTTTAACACAAGTGGTCAAAATGCGCTTCAGGCATATTTGAGGAACGTAGAACCAGTTGATAAAGAAACAGCAGTGCTGCTGTACGCAGCCGGTGAAATAGCCGATAAATTGTGCCGAAATTACGTGATTGTCGCTTTAGATCTAAACAGTTGCAAACACCAACTGAAACATTTGTGCAGGGAGGCAATCAGAAGGCATTTGCTGGAACTGAATTCAAATTTACATTTGTTCAATAGAGTCTCTCATCTGGGACTACCATCACTTCTTGTGGAGTATTTACTGTATTATGTGTCGTTGAATTGACAATGTGCTGTAGATTTTTACATGCGCGCATCATTTTAGATTCGGATTTAGATTTCTCGTCTAAAATTTAAACTGTAATCCAAAAGTTAAAATTGTATGTTAAAAAGTTTCATTGCATATTAAAAAAGCGCGGTCGGTCCCTTTTTATAATGATGAGTACGCACTCTGGGGCCCACCACCACAGGCGGATCCAGGATTTCTCGTACTGGTGCGCCAACCTTGGGGCGCCCCAATTTTTCCCACTTTTAGTGTAAAATGGTCATAAACATAAATTATATATTTTTCAACATTTAATTTAGATAAATAAACTTTTTATTTAGGATGTCAATGCCATTAAATGAAAGAAACGGATTGCTCGGTGTTTTTTCTCATGTTCAGTCTGTCATCACAAAATTTGATGCACTTAATCCTGCATGACCTACTTTCAGAATCTCTAGGTTATTACGCAATTCGAGGTGAGGTTTAGGTATTTTTATCACACCAGAGAATTAATCGGCTATGTTAATATGAACATTCTTCTCTTCGATAGGGTCTGGGGAATGAAGCAAATAGACTATTAAAATCAGTCCAAACAAATTCACTAGATATTGTAGTTTCATTTCTGAATTTATGAATCATTCAACGACAATGCAAATATAATGATTTTTTTCTTACTAAACCGTGCATGACATGATTGGTGACATTTTTTCTAATTTTCAATGCGCGCATAGACCGCGCCTATACTAACTTTTTGACCGCATGGCACGGTGTTTACACTGCTCTCGCACCCTCTACGACTCAATTATTTTTTAATATTTCGTATAAAATTTCCTTCGACATGTTTTTCTGAAAGCAGAAGTGACCGCGCTTCAAACTGCTCTGAAAATTAGAAACAAATGTCATCATTACCACAACACTGTTAATCATTATTGATTGAAACACTTGTGACAATTAATTTACGCACAATTACGTTAACTTGATGATTGTTTATTAAGAAGAAAGATTCGGCATCTAAATTAAATTTCTGGATGGAACACTTTTAAACAAAGAAAAAAAAACTTAGTTTTTAAGTAATAAACACTTTTCAATATTTGCCCAATCTTTAATTGTTAATAGCTCAAAAACTAAGTTATTTTCTTTGTTTAAAAGTCTACATGTAGATGTAGTCCATATCTACATCGTCATGCAAATGAATGCACTCATGCAAATAGATACAATACGTCTGATGTATCCTATTTCACGTAGGTATCTCACAGCACCCTAAATAACGTGGAAATGGAAGGTCCGTGTAGCAAATGTTCCTTTCCAATAGACAATGAAGCCAGTGCAGAATATGACCCTGGTGACACTCCGCTGATCTACGCTTCGTACAATGGCCACCCAAGATGTGTGAAGGCATGGTTTCAAGCAGGAGCTGATGTGAATATGTCTAATGACGGCAAAGAAACGCCCTTGATACACGCAGCCAAGATGGGTCATGGTGAGTGTGTGAAGGTATTGATAAAAGCAGGAGCTGATGTCAACATAGCGAACATAAAAGGAGTGACGGCTTTGATCGCAGCAACGAATACAGGTTCTGAAACGTGTGTACGTTTGTTAACAGAATCAGGAGCTGATCCCAATATAACTCTAGGAAATGGCTATTCTCCACTGATGCATGCTTTTTCAAATGACCACAGTGGATGTGCTGAACTTCTGATTAAGGCAGGGGCTTCTGTAAATGCAACTACTAATGATGGTTGTACGGTTCTGATGTTTGCTGATAACGTTAAATGTCTTAAGGATTTAATTCAGGCAGGAGCTGATGTGAATTACCCGGGTAGTACAAGAGGTGCAGCTGCAATGTTGGGCAGGCTGTTAAACTTTCGGCTGTTATTTAATGCGGAAGCTGAAATAAAAATGACAAATTTTACAGGTTCTTCACCTTTGGCTAAAGCTGCCCAAAAGGGTCATGGTGAGGTGGTCCAAATTTTGTTGCGGGCAGGAGCTGATGTGAACAAGACAGACAACAAAGGTTCTACACCCCTCAGAGAAGCCTCAGTGGGTGGTCATGATGACTGTGTAAGTGTACTAATCAAGTCAGGAGCTGATGTGAACATCAGTGATTCCTCTGGTAATTCGCCACTGATATCTGCAGCTCAGAATGGCCACAACAAATGCGTTGCTCTGTTACTGCAGGCGAATGCTCGCATAAACAAACGGAACAGAATGGCTTTCAATGCCATCGAAATACACTTGCTGAAGTGTAACCCCTTGAATGAGCACGTGATAATGATGCTTTACGCTGCTGGTGAAAAGTTGCTGTATGTGCCTGATTATCAGATTCCTGATATCTTACAGCACAAGGAATTAAAGATTCAACTCAAACACATCTGCAGAGAAGCAATAAGGGAACACCTTATAAAAGTGAACGCGGTCGTTCATTTATTTACGCGGATTCCTGAAATTGGTCTCCCTTCTTCGTTGAACCAATACTTGTTGTATTACATGTCCCTTGATTGAAGTAACAATGTTTCTCGTAGAACGGTTCCAGGATTTGTTCGCCGGAGACCTACGAGAATCAGAGAGATACTCTCACAGGTGACCCATCGCATTTGCACATCCACTTCGCGCAACCATTTTCCCGCCACAGATCCCGCAGCAAAGATGAAAATCTTAAATGTTCAAAATAAAATGTTATCAGTATTAGTATTAGTATATAGTTTGCATAACACGCAAATATTATTCTACAATTGGTACATTACTCGTTGAAATAAAAATTCGCTGCGGGATTCGTGGCGGGAATAATGGTCGCCATGTTTATCATAACATCATGGTAAACATGGCGACGTGGGTCACCTGCTAGATTATCTCTCTGATTCTCGCAGGTCTCCAGCCATTGGGGGTGCGGGAGGCGCCCCCCCCCCCCACGGGCCAAAATTTCTTCATTTTCATGCAGTTTTTGGGGATTTTTGTGCTAAAATCGGGTAAAAATTTGGGCGCCCCAAGGTTGGCGCCCCCCCCCTACGAGAAATCCTGGATCCGCCACTGCTAGTTCCTGAGACCTTTTGAACACCTTGAAACACTCGAATTCAAGGACTAGGCGAAACAAGCTATCGGAATAAAGGGTAGTAAATTACCTGTAACCTACTTTTTGCCGTCACACCCCCTGTATTTAGGACAATCAGCAGCCACTCAGTTACGTAATACATTGGAACAACGACCAGGAAGCCGTAGACACACTAAAATACACAAAACAACCAAACATTTTGTGGTTTTGACAGTTCACTAAACTGCAGGTAAACAAATTAAATACATTTTACGACTAATCTTATCTTCAGACTCTGCGCTTACAAAGTGTAGGCATAGACCACAGAGCTAAATGTGTGTGCTACTGCAAAGCAGGAGAGTGTTAGGTCCTGTGTATGTCCAGCAGGGTGCCGCTGCAGGGCAACAGTCATGCAGGGCAATAGTACCGGTACTGCATTGATATTTGACCCTCATGCATCAGCAGGAGGGTCTATGTATTGGACGAAAATCTACATTTGTGTTCTCTCCCACCATTGCAAAAAGTTGACCAGGACCCCCACCCCCACCCCCACCCCACACCCCAGACTGGGGAAAATGCATTTTCAGCAGACTTGGACTCAGTGTCAAAAGTTAGGAAAAAGTTGACCAGTTGCTCCCCTCTCCACCCCAGACTTGGGAAATGCATTTCTGGACATTTCAGACAATTCTAGGCAACAGTTAGGGTAGGTGGAAGGCATGAGGGTCAGTGCTCCTATCTGGACACCTCGTTAAACAAATTTTGTTCATTAAGCCTCATAGTCTTCAACTAGGAGATCGTAGACATGCAGTGCTGAAATGCTGAAAGTTTGCAAGTGCAAGGACCCCTCCCCCATCATGAAGGACCCAAGTGCACTTGCAACACATAAGACCCCCCCCCCCC
>JBCAUI010426729.1:0-14132 GCA_038406195.1 Haplosyllis anthogorgicola | reverse complement strand
CAATTCGGCAAAAAGGCATATAACACGACCGATTCCATAGGCTGCTTTAAAGCATTGCTTTAAATCAGCCAAAAAGTCTGACATTATTCGTTACATACATTAAATCTTCTTCAGAATTACTGTTCACAAAAAGACAGTTACTTTTACATGCACACATTTTACACTTATTTAAAGTTCGCGTATGTGTCGAATGAGTCCATATACTCCATTGCAATATCATACAGGTATCTGTATTGTTCCTGAAAGACAAAGTTATTGTTACACTAATGAGATAACATTGTTCCGTCAAGTTGTATGTAGTACAATGTTATCTCATAGGGGTTGCAACCGACCAGAATTTCAAGTCGGCTTTGTCACTAGTGTTTTGGTCAGATTAGAACCTCCCATTTAAGGGACACCACATTTTTTTAGGCCAAACTGTCCTTGTAAGGGAGGTGTCCTCTCGAAGGAAGTGTCATGGCGGACTAGTAAGATGATATGGGGATGGAAAATGTTCAGTACAATTTGCCAATTCAGTGTACAAATTGTAACAACATTTGAAAAATCAAATTTTATGAATGTTAGAAAAGTATTTAATGGGTTTTATGCCTAATGTGCACCATTCAGGCTTATTTTCTGAACTCTTTATCGTGTTTGGTAATGAATTTCCATGTGATCACTATCATTTAATCATGTAATATTCTCAAAAATAACCTAAAAATACCTATATTAGTGTCCTTATAAGGTGGTGTCCTTACATAAACATGAATACTAATAAAATAAAACAATATTTGTCCATATAAAGGAGGTGTCCTCTCAAAAGAGGGTTCGTAAATGGAAGGTTCTACTGCACTTCGTTTTGTCCTCCAGCACTGTAGTGCACTGTATGGGCTGCTGTAAGTTACAGAGCAAAGAGAAACAAAATAAATAAATAAACGATCCCTTACCACGCTGGGAACGAGTTGAGGTCGGTTTATCTTGACGTGTTTCGTGCTCTGGAAGACGTCCACCTCCTGCTCCAGCTTCAGCCGCTCCACGAGGTGACTCACCGCACAAAATAAACCACTCTGACTAGCACCATCACTACAAGACGAATTAAATGATTACTTGTTGCCGTGACACCCAAATCAAATGACGTCTCCAGTGACGTCATAATCTGCTCACCTTTGGCAAGTCGCCAAGTGTCCGGATTGCGTCAAAATAGCACAAACTCATCACTTAGCTACCTGTTGCTCAGGTAGCAATAAGTACATACAGCAGATCATATATATGCTTCAATATTGATTTGCGCCCCAGTTTGTACTGTAAATTACCCAATTGTGGCACATGCACCTGAGACCAAATTTTAGAAGTGCACCTTATTTAAGGACATCAGTATTCAATTAGTAAAAATGTTGTTAAGTCCATTCTTGACAGAAGGAGGTTCCCACTGGTAATTTATTTGGCCAAAACCGTTTAGCTTTCAACTGCAAGTTGTGTGTATTGGAATTAGAATACTGGAAAATTAATTTTGTGCAAGTTTACTTCCACTATGTGCGCTGATAGCAGTACCCAATTCAACATTGACGAAGATAATAAGAAAACTTATAAATTTACAATTGTTTATGTCCCTGTTACTGTTGCCTCAACTCAGTGGTTACAGACCATTTTTCTGATAAATAATTTAAATTCTTGCAAAATAACACATTCACAGTTTGGTATTATAAGAAAGAACTTACAGGCAGTGAACGGTAATAACGTTGTTTCCCGATCTCTGCTGCCACTTCTCCACCAGATGGAGTAAGTGTATCATGGACGACCTTGACGCTGGGATAGGTGCAGTGATCGGATCCTTCCAGCCGGTGTACTGGAACTGTCTGACTGTGTGAACTACGTCACTCTGTGTAAACAAGAAAAATAATGTGAAAGCACATTTCATTTTGCCATGCATATTGAATATTAAGCAAGATTAACTGTGTGGACAGTGCACACAAGTAGCAGTAATTAAAATCGCACAAGGTGTCATTATGCACTACATTTTCTTAAATTTTAAAGCTTGGTAATTCATATTTTGCTAAATTAACATTTCCCAAAGGCCAACATATTTTCGTAAACTTTAAAGTTGTACTCACGTACAGTTGAGTGAAAATTTGTCATAAGAGTATCATAGATTAAATCCCACATAACCTACCTTTTTGGTGTATACGAGTGCGATGTCTCGAGTAATGATATCATCCAGTGTTTTGTCTTCGTGCGTCAGTTCTATAGTGAACGGACCATAGTGATGCTGACTGCCAACCTCAGCCGGCCAGTACGACTCGCAACTCTATGAACAATTACAGAAACAACCTTTGAATTTTGAGCACTGTTGCATTTTTCATATCACAGTTACTGAGGTAAACCTCACATCAGTATTTAAAGACGGACAAATTACCTGATCAATTGGATCCAGTGGGTTCATCATAACCATGGTTTTACACTTATGATCATAGATTAGGGCCCACAGATCTAACACAGTGGTGGGGAGGGGCATCTGCGTCACAATGAAAGCGTCTTTGTGTTTGTAGCCCTGAATAAATAGAACATAGAGTCTATGAGACTTTACAACGACATAATATTTAGTTTACCTCCTTGAAATTAAAGAAATTGGTTTCCTGTGCGTCATGATGCAGAATGCGCGAGTACCTACATGATACATTTAGAAAGGGTTTGCTTGTCTGTAAATGAGAATTGTTCATGGTTTAGTCGCACTTAAGTTACGTTTTAACAATTTCGGTTTTGAGATTGTTTTAATGAGCTAATGGCCACTTTTAGTAACAATACTAAGGAAAACATGACCAATACATAGTCTCTACTTACATCGACAAAAACAGCATTAATATAATCTGTAGCACCCGGAATGTACGTCATCAGGAACGGTCGACTCATGTTGTCCACTGCAATATCAATGTCAATGTGGTTATGTTAAACTGTGCATAATACAGTACATTGTTCATTCAAAATTATAAGTGGCCTTACTGTATTTTTTTATTTAGGTTAAAATAAGTATTCCCTGTGAAGTACAAAAGAATAGTAGTAAAGCATTAAAGTAGTAGTAAAGTAATAAAGAATTAATGAACCAACTGAAAGGGTGAAGTTTAGTAACAATTAACGCAACACATACTTGGAACGATATCTCTGAATCTGTTTTTGCCCATGTTATCTGGGTCGTAAGCATCACTGCAGGCTCGCTGTAGATGAACGGGTGACATGGTCCGCAACAACTAAAAAATAATGAAGTTACTCTGCGAGTATTTAAAAGCATGGAACTCAGTACTTAAGGCTTCAATAATTTTATACCCGAAAAATGAAGGCAAAGCAATGATTTTAATTTTGCTTCAGTACGAGCACACATTCAAATCGTTGTATCTTTACCTCAAATTCCTCCTCCATTCGGACCTTGCCCGTCTCTGGGTTTATCTGACATAGTAGTGCGTAACGTGTACGGAAACTTTTACACGGAATGGTCGTCTCGCCACACTTCAACGCTTCTAACAGCGCATCATGCAGGAATATATACTGCTCCTATAAAAAAGAATAGTTCTGCATGATAACAACACAAATGACATAAGTTCTCCTTAGTGTGGTCAAAATGTTCGTAATTAAATTCTCCATTTTGCATGTGTACTTGAATGTTCTGGTTAAACTTCCGCTTTAATGGCAGAAGTCATAGTGCAACTTTCAACCAATGTATCTCAAAGCAAATATAACATGCGGCACGTTTCAACAGATCAAACCTGAGCTTCTACAGATTTTCATGTTTACTGCAATCTGTACTAACAATATGATCACTTTTCTCTTGGTTCTTAATGATTGGCATTTCCTGTTTATTGAATCGTACTAATACATATCCTATTCTTTCAAGCATGTCCAATGCACAGATCATATTCACCAGTGTTTGTATCATGTTGACTCTATTTCTTCTCATTTCGTACACACAGTGGAAGATATCTACCACGCCCTCCGCCGCAGCTTGTTCCAGTAGGAAATCTAACGATATCAGTGTACCGGTTCTACCTACACCCGCGCTGTGGTAATAAAGGGTAAACGGCTTTAATGTTTTACGTTGTGGCCTTCTGTGCTGTCATTCTAAATTTGTACATGTTCTTATTCTATTATTCAATATACCTTACATGTCAATTTGGGCAGATGTGTGTGGAGTACATTTTTGAAAATCATTTAGAACAATTTTTGAATACGATATTCACAATACACAATATTAACACATACTTGGACAGGGATGAAATGTGCATAGAAAATTAATAATGATATTATACATGTAAAAAATGGCCATTGTAATGCTGTTACTCACCTGCAGTGTATAATAGTTGGTCCCGCCGTAGGGTCGTCATAACTCCGAACTTTTCTGTGGAATGCGAGTAGTGATGTAGCATATGGTGGTACGCCATGATCAGGCCACGCCGTAAAGTGGAACTGTCGTATCGTTTTACTCTCCTCACCCTTAAAGAAGTACAAATAACTGTCAAGTTTACCGAGTCATTATGCAAATGTTCTCGTGAACAAACTTATTAATTTCTGCTCCCTTTAAGTTTTCGCATTGGTAGACCCAACAGGGATGTCATTATTTTTTCATCGTGGCACCTGCAATCAAAAAGTTGGTGCCTGTGCACTACAAGTGAAGCTTTTCAAAACACCACGTTACGTTCTCCAGTTATAAAGGCTGAGACTTAACATCACACTTTTCTACAATCTCTGTTGTCGTATGTTGTTGAAGATAAACCACACTTTGATATTTATTTCCTTTTAGAAGTTTTACCAAAACGTAATGGCGAAAAGTTGGCAATGTAAGTAGTGCCACGGAGGCTCTTGAATTCAGTACCATAACTTGGTTTCAGCACTCACCCGTTGCAGCTCAAAGATTCTGATGGTAAAGTTTGCGAACTGCTCCGTTTCTTTCATCGTGACGCGCAGTTCACCGAACTGACGTGAGTCCTGTTCCGGCCAGTACTGTTCACACTTGTGCTGTAAAAACAAAGTGCAGAAATTAGGTCATAGCATGGGCACATAACCTTACATACTCATAGTCATCGTCACTAACTACGAATTATTGATAATCTGACTGACGATATGACGCTAGCAGATCTCAACAAGTAACTGAACAATAAATCTACCGTGTAGATTACCAATTCCTCTAAATGATTAAGAAAGTATTAATCAAAGACGCAACAGTAGAATGGTTGTTTAAAACTGTATTTAGTTCTTGTGTGTTCATTTCAGTCTGGTTATGAAAGATTTCACTGGCATTTTATCACTTTTCCCACTACAACCTCAAAGAAACGTCGCCTCTGCCACATTCGCTAAACCAAAACCCACTGCCAATAAACTTCTTACATTCTTTTAAAGTTTGTAAATGAATCACGAAAGACCATGCAAATTTTCCTGACATGACTGAAACCCCCTAATAATATATTGCAATCTAAAGCATTCCAAAGCGTGGGACTGATTCCAGTCCCATGATAAAGTAAATGTTAACAAAAGAATCCTTGGATTGTGTATACATGTGTGCGCACATTACCTCATCTCTTTTACGAAATTCTTCTTTCTGTGATATTTATCAAACAAAGATTGAGCAAAGCTAGGTAAAACATTTTTGCATAATATATTTTGTACATCATTTATCAACTATATTTGGAAAAAGTAATGGCATTATTTAATTAAAGATGTAGGAAGATATTTACCCTTCCGTCTTCGACTAAATTTGTCACCATGATTATTCTCCGACAGTTGACCTGCCACGCCATGTGCCATATGTCACCTAACGTCTGCTTACTGGGACCTGCGATCAGGGAGATGATACTGTTATTACTGAAAGTCATAAGGGCATTGCAAATATCAATAACAAACGGTATATTTAGTACTAGGCAATACTACAAACGAAAAAAATATTTACCTTGTGTTGCTATGAAGGCTTTTGGCTTCTTGTATGCCTAAAAATATAAAGATAACCCAAGTTATTTATATGAATGAGAATATCCACACTGGCTGCATAAAGTAATTTTGTATTTAGTACTTCTGATAAAAGTTGTGAATTCACTGATTATTTACACGAATTATTCTTGGGAAATACATGGATAGCTGCTGTGAGAATACATTTTGCTTGGATCTTCTTGTTTTTTATATACCAATAAAGGACAATTTTTTTTCTACTGTACGGAAGTTACAAAAAAAAATTTCTCATGACTTACATTAATATAATTTGCGTTTATATAATCTGTGTTGGGCTCGCTGTGTGTTCGGTCAAGTATCACTCTGGAATGATCATCTGAAATCAGGTGATTTAATCATTATTGAGCCATTTTTATTCAAAATCATTATTATAATGTAATAATAAACAAACGTTTAATTAAAGGTTAAAACAAACGGAATTTTATACTAACAAGCTATGATGTTCCCGTATCTGTTTTTGGTGCGGTTTTCTTGCAGACGAGCTGTTTCTGACGGTTGCTTCAAACCCATCGGTAACTCCTGAAAATAAAGATAAAACGCTTCAGTTTATTGCACACTAATAAATTTGAAAAAGTTCACTATTCTGTTTTTCTGTCATTTTCAAATAAGAATACGGAACACAATTGATGCATTTAACTGGAAAATGTGGAATTTCTTTAGGGGGTGGGTGCAGCAGTTTCAACAAAGGGCAATGGCAAATGGGTGTCTTCAGTGAAAATACTTTTTTTGTAATTATAATATTTAAACGTTTCTGAAACATTTGCTAAACTTAAAGAACTAGGTGAACGAGTTACCTCGTACTCATGCTTGAACCCGATGCACCTGTTGAGTTTCTTCTCTTTGATGTGGTTCCACAGATCGTTTATCTTGACGGGTCTGCGGTGCGGATCGTCCTCCGGCGCACAGAGTGGCTCCGACTCGTGTGACGCCTCATCGTCACTCTTCAGACTCACTACCTCACCTACAGTGTTACCAGTGTATACGTTTTTTTTAAACGTGCACATTTGTGTATCCATAGTTCATACTGAGACACTATCTTTAGCTATGTTACAAACCTGGGACAACAATACTACAGTAAAGTCTGCTTGAACAGAAAATCTGTGAACAGAAAGTTTGTCTCTTACGAGAAAAACTTCCTGCAACCCGTTGTATTAAAATGCATAGCATTTGGTCTGTCTCAAGAGAAAAGATTCCGCAAAGCAAAAGCATTTTCTTCTATTTCTTATCTTTCTCTTCACACAGACTCTGCTGTGAATTATATATGTCACGGTGCTAAAGTTCGTATGTGTCTCCGGGGCCCGGCAGGCCCGGTAACGGGATGGATTATGCAAAATTTTGCACAATCCGGACCCCATCCGGACCTACGGAACCCCCGGATAGTAATCCCTAGGCCCATGTAGGGTCGTGTAAGCAGTGCGCATGTGCCACTCCCGTAACGTCATGATGAAACATTTCGGGGATGATGTCATGACACCTACATCATTTAGCTCCACTGCCGATGCTATTTAAGCGGTACGTCCATAGGCTCAGGAGCAGTCAGTCTTGACCACTCAAAGGGTTAACATCTAACATCGTGCACCTTGACCCCGGATCACCATCTCGACAGGGATGTTTCAATTGTAAACTACTCGTTATCTTTCAAACCCATAGCATCTCGTACCACCCCGAGTCCCTTAAGGACCCAGGGATCTTTTAGTTGGTTTAAGTATTTTTAGTGTTAATGGCCATGTCGAACACTGGTAAAGCCTCAATGTAGGTTGATCCATACAGGATTACCAGCCTTGCTCGGGAACTCTGAATAGACGACATGGCACGGGGATTTGCGGCCCCCGTCCACCACTGTATCTACAGGCCTACCCGAACATAGTGCGAGATACTGGTGATATATATTTACTTCAATTACACTATCGCTTTACTTTCCGGAGAATACAGTGGTTTTTAAACATAAAATCATACCTAGATCTGGTGATGGTGGTATACATATAACTGCTGTCGGGGAGGGACTAACTCTTTCCTGCGCGGGTACCAGTTCTGCAGCCATCGTCTCCTGGGACTGTGTGGCGTCATGCTGTATGACACCCTTTCCCTTTTGATGTTTCCTACAAACAAATAAGGTTTACTAATTTTGTTCGCCTACGACTACAAGCATACCTATTGTTAGATTTAATCACTGCATTAATCACTATGACAGTACCATTCTAAGGATGGGGTATGCAACATCTTTTATCGTGGAAATCGCCGCAGTCCCTTATCTGAAACAAGTGGTCCTATTTGGAGTTCGGATAATGTGGGTGCAGCCTTGGCAAAAGAATGTGGAATCCACATCTGATCTAGATATGTGCCTATTCAACGTTATGGGTGTTTTAGTCATGACAGAAAAGTGACTCACTTTTGATGATTCAAAGTGAGTAGTTCACATTATGGCCTATGTATTGAAAAGCGAACACAAGTGTTTCGATTATAAAACCTGAAACGTGCAAATTGTGTTAAATACACAATATATTTGTTAAATCGCTACCTGTGTTTGGTGAACAGTATTGCTACCACGATGATGAGCACCAGCACAATGAGTGCAGCGACCGCCACGGCGACCGTCATGACGGGTATCCTCGCCTCGTCGCTCTTACTCGGCACGTACACAGCGGCCGTCACCGGCTCCGACGTTCTTCTGTACGTCACCGCCGTCTCCTGTAACAACGTTACGATTGTTTATATTGACACTCAATGTTTTAAAATGTACCATTATTCCACAGCATTAACCTATCGTATTTACCCGAATTGGGGCATCCTCTCTTATTGAAGCACTCCCTCTTTTTTGGGACAGAATTAATGAAGCAATTTCTGATGTAATGCAGATTTATGGTCAATCTTTATCAAAAAATGTTCTGAGAGTTGTATAAGTTAACTTCTTACGATGATTAATCTCTTAATACATGTCAGTTTCTTGCATAAATTTTGTGCTAAGCTACAGTGAGATTTAGGTTTTTCAATTTTTTTAAAGAGGCATCCCATCAAAATTTGGTCTTGGCACTGGGTGCCTCAATTTGATAAATACGGTACATTAGATACTTCAAGTTAACGAACGTTAAGAAGGTATAGCAAACAATGGCGCCCCAAATACACTGATCTAGATATCTATATTTATTCACATTATGAGTCTTTTTATGCCATTTTTGGACTCTGGCAGATCCCGTCATGCTGGCTCCTTTACAAACCCTTCCAGTCAGTGTCAAATTTTTATGCATTGGGCTTGTTCAAAAAGTAAATCCTGCTCTACAAAAGAACACTCTGTACTTACTCCATCAAGAGTATCCTGAACACCCAACCAAACCACATACTGACTTCCAGGGTGAAGCGGTGCATTATAATAGCCACCATACGTTCTATTGTCGCCCACAACAAAGTAATCATCCTGCAGGTACTCGAGCTGTGCCGTTATGTAACAGTTGTGTGAGAACATCTGCGCAATTTCATAGTTTGGTATCTGTACTGAATGCAGATTACATGGAGACTCCTGCGGTGGCGGGGCCTGACGCTTGTTGACTGTCGCGTGTATTGGGTTCTGCTTCTCCATTACAATCTGGTACATTCTGTAAAGCAATGATATGCATTACGCCCCGAAAACGAGATTAGAGGTTTCAGCTGTGTCGTTATGCATGTTTCTGACAAACCTGTTCTCTTGGCTGTAGTTTGCACAGCAGTGATAGACTTTTGTGATGGGCAAAGTAAACTTATTTAAGTTCAAATCTGGCAAAACAACCCGTTTTGCCACTTTACTTCGTACTTCCAAATTTATTTTAGTTAATAATTTTGCGACATTCAATTAATCGAACTATTAATTTTGATAATTTTGAAGCTTCCCTTGAGGTTCGGGATAAGTAAACTGCATGAAATATGTGAGCTTTGAGGAAATACACAAAAAGCATTGTACCATGCATCAAGTCACTTTGAGTTTAATTTAAAACACAATCTACCAAGTGCAACTGTTTAAATACCTGCTGCTAAAACCGAATGATCTGAGTCTGGTTGACGAGGCGCCTTCTAACTTCAATGTTACTGTGGTATCTGTTGATCTGCTGCCCACAACAACAGGAGTAATTGTCACTGGTGGACCTGCAAGTACAACCCTAGCTGTGGTACGTGTCTGTTTAATGTTTCTTTTACACTTATGAAAGAGTGCGGAATTCGTGAATTAGTTTTGGACTTGTGTCCAAAAGTAAAGTAAAGTGATGATTTAGATTTAATAGTGGAATGGGTGCTTGATAAATCTTACAATTGTGCCAAGAGGTCGGTCATGAGATTTTTGTGTTTTAAATAACTTTTACGTATCTTTACAATTATTTCACGACAAAATCAAATCAAAATGTAATTGGAATCTTGCACATCGAATATTCACGTTATGAATACGATGATATTACCTGTAGGTTTCGTCCAGAAGCTGATCCGACACGAATGACCGAATCCTTTCCTCGTACTGGCCTTTATAGAACACACGTACTGAGTACCAGGGTTTAGCGTGGTCAATGTTACACTGTGGGCTGAGGCGGGAACCTCTATCTCCGAGTCCAAGTTGTTGGCGAGCATCATAGGGGTGCACATCACCTGAGGTATCATTTACAAGCATATAGATTACCGAAAGTTTTTAATTGCCAACTGAAATTAGTATATTTCGAAATCTTTAAATTTCATCTGCAAAGTTTAGCCTTTGGAAACATGCTGTCAGATGACGCATTGATCGGCCGATCTTGTGATTGCTTTAAATCATCCTTTGACCTCAGGTATTTGTATCAAAAGATAATTTTATTCAACTTTACCTTGTACGACTTGAGGATGCCATTCGCCTTCACAGGATCGTCCCACGTTAGAGTTACCGTGCTCAAACCACGCGACACATTGGTACATCTTTCAGGCATTGCAGGCCCTGTGTGTCAAATAAAATTGATTTTATTTAATTTGGTACGATTTTTTCGGATGGTTACTGCTCTTTATGAAGTTTATTGAGTTTTAAAGAAATTTAGACTATGGCTTATTTATATTTTTGAGCTAACATTGAAGTGTCTATTTGAAAGATAATCTTGGTACTCACTCGCTTCGTCTGTGAATCTGTATATGGCATCACTCCAAGGTCCTTCTCCTACATCTGTGTATGCTCGCATCTGTAAATGAATATAGATAATATTTTTGCTATTACATCTCATGAATACCATGTAAATTTTGAATAACAAAATTCTTTTATTTCCTCCCACCACCCCACCCCACTCCCATTTTGCCATATCCTAAAATTTCATTTTACAGATCACCATTTAATTTTCATTGCCACATCAATAAAGTTCTAGACAGTGTATGGACATTGGGCAAGTCAGTTATACTGAGCTTTAATGGGCACTGTTTTGCTGGGGGCATATTCAGCATTTTTACCAATAGACCAGTTGCCATTTTCATGTGGATCCTAACAGTCAGTTTGATGAACTTTTAAACTTTGTATTTCACCGATTACACTTCTTAAATGCAATTAACTTTACCTGTATGCCATAACTGGAGTTTACTTTCAGCATACTAAGGTTGTACGTGTTTTGATTCATGTCAACCTCTACAACATCCGGGTGCCCCACTGTGGCAGAAGTCCAGAACTGTATGTCGTACCCTCTGAGTATACCATGTGGTGGGTACGGTGGTTTCCATGCCACTATGAGGTTGTTACTAGTGCTGACTATTACTTCTACATCACGTGGTGCGGGTGGTCCTAAAAATATGATTTTTGAAACAAATTCTAATGGAGTCATTGGCATCCATTGCAGATAAATGGCTAAAACATGTTTTAAGCCTTTCAGCTTGTTGTGGCAGTGTCATGCTTTGTTCTTGAAACAAAACACTTAGGTTATGTTTACTTCTTCAAGCCGTTTTAATTGAGTCAGTTTTTACTTTAAATTCACTTGAAATATGTACAACTCTGACGTTTGAAGATTGTAATTTTAATTTATTTTGCACGTTTGTACTTACTGCCTTGTAAAGTTTGAAATTGCACAGGTTCTGAATAGAACCCATATCCGGCCTGATTCATGAAGCGAACCCTGAAGGCGTAATCAGCGAACGGGATGAGTTGCGGTACATTTACTCTGGTCTGTGTGGTATTTGCGTGCACTGTGTGTCTGTACTCTGATGACGTAATCTCGTAGTTGTAGCCGAGCGGTAATCCATGACGTAAGCTGCACTCCACGGCGTCCCACTCAAATCGAGCGGCAGTCGCTGTCTTCCCCAGTAACCGCACGCGCTGCACTCTACTGGACGGAGCTGGGAATAAATCACAGCAAACATGTTCCTTTGAAAATTGTTCAGTAAGAAAACACAAACGCAATAAAAACACATTTCATAATTTATACAAACAATTTAGATTAGTTTCATAGTTTGCAAGGAAGTGTATACCAAGTACTACACATTGGAGGCTGATGCGACATGGTGTAATTGTAATTGTCAACATCAATCACTGATTAATCACAAACAAGTAAACAATATTTTGTCAAGAAGAATACTAAATAAAATGCACAAGTCCAACCTTGTGGTAATGTCGTCCCTGTTGTCTCACTCTGTAGTCCTTTCCCTGCATCACTTTCTGGCCAGACACGAACCTCGTAACGACTGAACGGCTGCAGATCACTCAAAACGATACTGAAATAATAACGGTGTTATGCGCATGAAAACATTTTGTGCATTTATTTCACAGCACGTTCCAACATTTGTCAACATTTCTTTAAGTTCTGAAGAACACGGCAAAGTGTGAATCTACTTGTGTTTTGTCGTTTATTTCTTTTACTGCACACTCTCATCCTTGCTTCATGCTCAACGTCAATGTTGGTTTTGTTAAACTTGGGTTACGAACCTGAAAGTGCTGGCGTCAACCAGTAACTTCTCACTCCATGTGGAGTGCTCCACGACACAGTCACTGATGACCATCTCCTTGTAGCGTATAGTGTAACCTGTCATCTGCGCACTGGAGGTGTCCGTGGGAGGGCGCCACTTCACCTCTAAACTTACAGGCGATAGTGGCTCTGCCGTGAGAGTTTGTACTGCACCCGGCTCTACAATAAACATTTATCAAATATTAGTGCATAGATCATGCTAAAACCATAATACCACTTGGAGCCACATTTTCGATAAAAATCATCCAATTAACCGGCGTTCGCTTCGGATATTTTATTATTATTGGATTTAAGTTCATATTTCGTATCCTTGTCTGGATATTTACTGGGATTCACCATAACAACCTTTATATCCATCTCAAACTAATGTAGTGCAACTATTACTTCCATGACAAGATGCAAGTTCGATGTTAAACATGCCAGGAACCACTTCTTTGTATCATGCATAAGCGCATTACAATTGTACTTACTGCCGAGGAAGGAAGCTGTGACGACATCACTTTCTCTGTTTGCACTGTTTACATAGCTGATTCCCACGGTGTAGTTTGCGAACACATCAATCTGATCTATCTCTACCTTGTGCACCTCTGCGCGCTTCCACAGCACGAGGCCTGACTGACCAGACTGCTGGCGGTACACTTGATAGTACAGTACACGCTCACAGCCCCACAGGTCCTTGTCTGGTAACTGCACAAAAGCATAAAAAAAATTGTTTTCTTACATTATGTACATTGTCACTGTTGGTTAAATTAATCGTTTTTTACGGTAAATCTGCAACCTTCAATTAAGACTTCCTCTGACAGAAGTGAAAACGTTACCATTTAAAATACTACAAAAAAAATTATAGATCCATGTGCACCTTTTTTTTTTGTCCTTGGCATAAAAGCAAAATTTGGATCTGTTACGAACGTATGTACCTTCCGAGAAATAGAATACTGAAAATGACCAAAGCAGAAAAAATAGGTCAAGATGAGTTTCAGTTTGGAATGAACAATGAGAAAAACATTATTTACCTGCCATCCGATAACCAGTTTTGTAGGTCTCTGCCACTGACCCTGCGCGTGTTCTCCCGATACCATGCCACTCGGTTTTATCTGCACGTTAATCGGACCAGACAGCGGCTCTAAAATACAGTAAGCATTGTGTGAACCGTAGGACTATGAAACTAACAGCACGTCTTCATAAACTACATGGTCAAAAATTAGTGGGCGTGCAGCAATTCGTTGTGTTAAGCAGCCCTGGAAACCTCAA
>JBCAUI010426618.1:0-14133 GCA_038406195.1 Haplosyllis anthogorgicola | reverse complement strand
GAATTTAGGTTCCATTTTTTTCCCACAATCATTTCATACATTATTACCAATTTCAAATAGTACCAAATGACTTATTTCAGTTTACCAGATACAATATTATTGGATAATATATACTAAAAAAAAGATGGCAGCATGCCATGTGCGCATGCGCAGAAAATTCTGTATCAAGGTTTCGAATCGAAAATTTTCAGTACAGGGGTTCGAATCTGCACCGTGAGAACTGACAAAAATGTGCTGTGGAAAATTAATACATGACGATAAACTGCAAAAATAGTAGCGGGTCCCATTCAACCTTATTAGAGTTCAGTTTGTAACGGACGTACGAATACATTTCTGCGTGACTATCCAACCACTTCAGACTAAAGCACATTATTCCATGCAGCTCGCAGAAATATACGCTTCCGGGCAAATACATTTATACAATTTACACGTTTTACTGAGGTATGTTCACAGCTGTCTGTAATGGACTTCTGTTACAGATGAATGGCATAATAAAACTATATTAAACTTCATTGAGCGCCTTTGCGAGAATCATTGCCATTTTTCTTTTCAAATTATGAAAAGCAGAGCGCAGCTTCAATGCCTCGAATTGGAGGCGTAATTATTTATCTTCAGAGTGTTACCCTTAAGTTTATTCAGCGAAGAACCTTCGTATAATGATCAAACTTTTGTTTAAATTACCGCAATGCTGGCTGGGATTGTAGTTAATTTGTAGGCTGAACAGAGGACATCATTTCCTGTGTCAGCCTCCTACGAGATTAGTTTTGTCTGCAACAAAATTTGAATCTGCTGATTTTATCTTTTGTTGTATGCAAAACTAATTTTTTTTATTCCGTTAACGTTTTGTTTTATCGCTTCCCAAAAGAATGACGATTATAGTTCGAATAAAACTTTGTTTGAAATCTTCTTGAAATTGACAAATTTTAAAAGTACCAAATTTCATTGCAAGGCCTGCGATACATCTTCTTTTGTCCTTCAAACAATGATATTATAGATGGTACATCTACTGAACAGACCCTTAAGTGCAGACAGAAATGCCATGGATATTCAGGGTCAGATCCGTGTTCCAGTCGAACAAAGACTCACATCAGTAACAGCTTCTTATCCACTGCATCACTTCAACATAAACTATATTGTCTCATTATGGACAAACAGGCAAGTTGTTCAACGTGAAGTTTTCATATTTGATGGAGATGGAGAGAGTACATATTGAATTATAAAATTAGAGCTGACATGAGAAAGTTTTCTGAAGGCTTTAAGTTTCACACTTTTTGCGCTTTTTTCCTTTTGGGTAAACATATTCCCAGAGTATGGGCATAACGGAAAAAAACATGAGATTCTTACAAGTCCATAAATGATATAAGCAACATAGCATGAAGCTGGACACTCATCACACAATAATGGAACGTACGAGTGCAAATGTAGATGTGATAAAAACACGTTCATAAATAACTTAAAGTAATTACATTAATTGCCATTTCTTTAGAAGTTGTGCTAAGTGGATTTGCAGTTGGGCTTTCCTGATGAATTTCAACTAATGGGCTTTTCTAAGTGAGTTATTAGCCGTTTCAAACGGTAACAGAAATTCGTTGAAATGCGAAACATTGCTGCTCATCCTTGTATTTTCTATCGCCCATGCTTTAAGTTGTTTGGAGAATTTACTTCCTTCTCGTTTCTCTTTAAATATAAACAAATCGCCATAAAGTTATTACATCTACAGGGCACATCTTCCTAAAACATCTCATACAAACGTACTGATGCATTGGGAATATTAATTCAAAGGTATTCTACATTAACGATGGATGCGGAATCATTATTAGCTTTGTCAAGTTTCGACAAGCTGTTATCTAGCCAATTTCTTTGTTTGTTTCTGTTCAATAGAATTTCCCGCATAAATGGTTTTAACTTATTTCAATTTCAGTTTAATATTTTCGGTTTTTACTTATCAAATTATAGTGAATAAATGATGTAATGTGATAACAATAAATGTCACTAGATGTCAGATATCAATATGCAAATGCTAATAAAGAAATTCGGCTCCACGATCTGACAGAATCATAATCGAAAGTGCAAAGTATTTGCACAACTGCCATCGCTACGTCACAACAATGTCACCGATCATACGGTTTCAACATTGTAATTGTGTCATATTGTGAAAAACATGTGTTTTAATAATATTTTTGGGCTGGCCTGAATTAAATGTCGTTCACCAGACTGGTACAGAGTACAATCGGAAAGCAGCAGTTTTTTTAAAGTAAAATCCTACTACGGCAAGAATATTTAGGCACTTTCAATAGTTATAAAATAGCGTTATTTCTTTCATGCGTGGCAGTTACATCATTTGATGAAAACATTTCCACATATCATACTCAACTGTTACATGCTGTAGACTATAAAATGTCAAAAAACTTGGCCTGTTAATGACATACACAATCTCACCTCTGAAACAAAATCAAATTACCCTTGTTTACTATAGATATCTAGGAGATCCTTTTATTATCAATGCATGTGCACAATAAAATATTAAAAGAGAGATAACCTGATGGCGTACAGAGCCTCATGCCCTATCCGTCCAACAGAATTGTCTGAAATGGCCAGAAATGCATTTTCCCCAGTCCGGGCTAGTGGGTGGGGGTGGGTGGAGTTGAGTAGGGGCTGGTCAACTTTTCTGCAATGGCTGCTAAGAACACAAATCTAGTTTCCCTTGATAAATAGAGCCTCAATTCCGATAGGCATGAGGCTCAAACAACAATCTACCCTGTTTATTACTGTGGATTTGAAAATATGAATGTAGACGGCCATGGCTGGTAATTGTGCACCAACACAGGAGTGATCCTCTATTTATCTAGTTTAGTTAGTAAGTGACAAAAAAATATTCAAACTGTGATAAACAGAAGTTTAGTTTTAAAGATGAAAGAAATTTTTCATATCCCCAAAGGAGACAGGCAGTACTGGTGGGATGTTATTGTCTTGGCTGTCTAACTGCAAATGTCCGGACAGTCCACTGCCTTTTGGAGAACTGCAAGGGTAGTCTTACTAGACCTTAAGTAGAGATAACTTAGGCACACAATCAAATGGACAAATGGTTGTTAGTGCTTTACACTTATATTCTAAGCATGTCTAGAAGTCTTACAATATTCAATATTCAGTTGCAAGGTTTAAAATGTATTTAATCCTGCTGTATTTCCTCTCGTGAATTTTCTTTGTCACTATGTCATATTCTTGCTGTCATTTGAGACTACCTTCGTTGATTACACAGCATTGTAAAAGAAATTAAGGAATTTACTCTTCTGTAGATTGGCCTATTTACAAGACTGCCTGAAAGCAAACAAAAGCACTATGGAGCAGGAAGTGTGTTTAGAATTCTAATTAGAGACTTCATCTTGTTGTTAACGATCCTAACTGCAGTGTACACGTTTACAACCTTATGTTCTTTTTGAAAAGGCAGTAGCTGTGTAGTTGCAAGTAATAAACTTCTCGTAGGTCTCACACATTTCATAATCTTGGTTTATAGATTGCATGAACATTAAAGTTGTCCACGAACCTACGAGCTGCTTGGAAGTTATCTTTGTACGTGACACCATCTCCAGCAATAACATCAGCGTATGAGATGAGTAGGAACTGAGAAGAGATGTGTAAAGCTGTCCCCTGCACGTTGGGAAAAGTTAAAAAGCGGGTTCTTACTTCACGAAACCAAAAGACGTAAAGTTGATCATCTCGCTCAATGTTATGGTATTCATGAACCAAGCAATATACTTAAAAGCTTAAAATTTCCAACCCTGATAGTTTTCTTGAAATGGTCAATAGTATGAGATCTATCATTAAGCAAGGCTCTCTTTTGAAACTTTTTTTGGTATGACCAATTCGTCATTTACATCGAGAAAATTACTTTCATAGTGGCATCCCTTGGAGACCACTCAGCCGATGTCAAAATTCATTATACCTCTTCATGATAACATTTTGACAACTAAATAACGTTAGAACTTTTTTTCTTATTTTAGGTACGTATTGGTTATGTTGGAATAAATATACATAAACAAAAGGAATACACATGTACGTACGTAAGTATGATTTCGCTTTACTAAACAGCACTGAAATAAAAATTTAGGAATTTCAACAAGAAAAATGGTGAAATACATCTACATGGAACTGGGTGTCACAGTAACGTTGTCAATCAATTGCTTTGCTGTAATGAACGCACAGATTTCAAGAAAGGGCATCACTTTCTTTTGATGATAAAATAAATCCTAATTTACAGATCCACTAGCGTGACATACACTAACATGAGAATTATAACTACACTTATTTTCAATCGATTTATATGTTTAAATGTACCGACTGCACCATTTTAAGTATCAATTATGGGAAAAGTCCCGAGTATTCCATTGAATTAACTGGTACAGATTAGGGGATGAACACAAAGAACGCGCATGTAGTCCTACAATTATTTACTGCCGAAATGGTGGCACCTGTCGCAATGAATATGGTGTAAAACGTTTATTTTCTGTCTCATTTGGGAATATCCACCGAAGGAAAAGTGTTAGTATGATGGATGTTGACTGGCTAGTTAGGCAGCTGGCCTTAGGTTTCTAAGGAAATTACTTTTACAGTTTAATCACAAACGATAGTTACAGTGTTTAGCTTGTGCACATGAGCCCGTAACACTGGGAAAACATTAGAAAAGAGAAATTTCCATAAAAAAATTGAAATAACTTTAGTGTGTTGGGAAATACTTGGCTCCATGCAACTCCTACGCTCTAATCATAAACTACATTGTTTACCAAAGCCGATTCAACTTTATATTCCATAGTCTTCCACATTCTGCAGTTGACAAGTTTTATTAAACCTTGATTGACCCGAGTTTAGTTCACTGTAAATGGCCATATCTCCACTTCATACCAAATTTGCTTCCGAGTTAAAGAGTGAACGAACAAAACAAAGCTAGTATGGTTAATTAAGAAGTAAGAAATACAATTTGATACCTTCAGTACATGCGCCTTCTACTAATTATAAGGAACTAAAAGTGCGAGAATTCCACAAGACACGATTCCATTTATTCATAAATATTTTCAGATGAAAAATTACATTTGCTTTGACCCAACAAAAACAAAACAACTCATTAATGATGTTTGAGTATGTCACTGGATTTGCGATCTCACACGTTCTTACCTGTCCCGGCATTCTGTGACACTACTAAATGACAGTAGTCAATTTGTGTAGTTCCTACCTAAAAGGAAGACATACAATTAGGGACAGTAAAATAGAAGTGTCATTTGGTTAGCAAGGAAGCTGGGGATATGCATCAGCTGTGCAGTCTGAGTAATGCTGGCAATAACAAGAACTGACTATGATAGAGGTCACCTGAGTGACTGTATATAGTCAGCTATATGTATATTCCATATAAATGTTGTCAACATCCATTGTACACTAGCTACTATTGCATTTGCATCCTGAATAATATGAGGATTATATCAGAAGACAAAATAAGTTACCTTGGTAACATTTCGCAAATATTCCGCATTACTTTTAAAACACAAGTCCATGTGAACCTGGACTCACTTGGTGTTATTAAAACAAATAAGGAACAATATCACTTGGTTACAAATAAAGAAATTGTCCTTTTCAAAAACTAGCTCTCAAATAATGATTTTACAAAGTAACTGATAGAAATCAGCAACATAATTTTCCGGAAAATAACGAGGGTAAGATGCATAAATCTGCCAAATATAAAGCCATTAACTCCATGTAAGGTACAAAGAAATAACAAATATGGCCGTCAAAGGAAGAATACAGGCCATATTTCGTGATATGATTTTGCTTGGGAACATAGGTGCACACATGTAATGTACAAACGTTCTGTGAGCACACTTACCCTGAGCACTCTATTGATCAGACAACGCCGACAACAATGACGTAGGAAAACGGACGACGGACAATCAATGAATTCTTTAGGCTCTTTGGCATTTGCGCCAAATGTGCCAAAAAGCTAGCGTTGTTGAGTAATCTCAATTACATCAGGAGCAAGATATAGTATTTTACCAATAACGCTCAGTGGATTATTTACGCTTAGCAACTTTTCAGAGCAAAGATAACGAGGGGCACAGAAAAGATGGGTCCATTGGAATTCAATCAACTTGTTTTGAATTTACACAAATTAGTCAAATTACATAAATATCCAATGCATACTAATGAAACGGTTAATAAATAGCTAAATAAATGATTAAAGTATTTTGTAACATTTCATGATGAAATTTTAAAAAGTCACAAAATCAGAACCACTTCCAGAAATAGGTCCATAACGTGGCCCATTTTGAGCTTCCAACAGTTCTATCGTAATGCTGAAGGTGGCAATATGAGATTTAGCTTCACAATAAGTTTGTGTTGCAGCAAATGACAACTGTTTGATGGTCACATTCCAGACATGTCTCTTCCTGTGATTAAGGAAGATGTCTGCTGTAAAAACATGCGTCCACAAGCAGTTCCTTCGTGGTAAATCTCAAACATATTGCTCCCAACCCATGCGTGGAATTCGTATTTGCCACTTAAATGCAAACGGTAGTTAAAACCATGAGAAGGTAATCTGTCCTTTGTATGCGTAAACTGTAACAAGTGCTAGGGGTTAAAAGTGATGATGTTTTGGAATTTAAACAAGGTTAATAAATTGCAATTACACCACAGTTTTACAACCAGTTGCGGCATGTAAACACTGCATTGCAATGGACCTCTCCTTGATAAATTTCTCGCAGCCTTGATATATTACCCCTTAAATATTCTTTTTCGCAACGGAAAAGAAGGTATAAATTTTTTTAAAAAGTAACATTAAAGTAGAACCTTGTTGAACGACACCTGTTTTACATAAGATTAATTATAAGATATTGTCATTATGAATGTATTTTATATTCCATTACCTGTGCACTTGTGAGGGAAAATCCTTCATCTGAGAAAAGCGAAAGTACTAAGAAGAACAGGTGAATATACAGTGAAGCTTAATGAACGCTTTAGTGACACATAAAAGGAAAAAGAACCGAAAAGAAAAGGTCGATTCTGAACAGTTGTGTACGCAGGAAAAACAGTTGTGCTAAACTTTCTACGAAAGAAACTTTGGGAAAGCTACACTAGATTACTAGATTTATCATCAACGTTGTACCAGAAAGTAGAGAAATTCTAAAATGTGGCGCGTACTAAAAAGGCATTTCCCACATCTATTTGGACACATGGATGTTTAAAACACATCATTAATTCAGTTTTATTTGGCTTCATTACGTTAAATCCCATAAGTGACAAGCTTGTCAAAATTCTGACAGAAATTTAAAGCCTATGAAAATGCAGATTCATTAGGAAAAAGTTTGGCAACACACATATTCAATAAATTCATTTAACAGTGCTATCAACGCACAATCGGAGCAAATCACAGACCAAGAAAGGGACAAATGAAGAAGATTTTTAGTGGGTGGATTAGTAAACTTATTTAACTTTCTATTCGCTCTATTTTATTCCGACACTCAACAATGGCGGTTTATACTGTTTAAAGGTACCGTGAGAGTAATTGAGTAAACCATCAGAAATGGTGTTGACCTCTTTATAACATAAATACATTCTGTATAATTCAAAAATTGTTGATTAACTTCCACAAATTGATTCAAAGAAATGACGTTTAAAAGCGTAGTCTTAGCAAATTTCCACTGAGGCACTTTTCGATAATTTTGATTACATTTCAACATTTGTCTTAATTACTAATGCACAGTTTATGGTCTCCTTGTGCTCTTGAAACACATTAAATTACTTTAATAGGGCCCTCTGGATACCAAAAACAAATCAGAGTAAATTTTTGCAATCAATTTTATCTTCTTTTTTTTTGTAACATACACATTTGGTTGACTTTTATCAGTACTAAGGCAAAACATTGAATCATTTCTACAGACTACAAGTACCAACTTGCATCGCAGATGATTAGATCGTCGATATGCAATGTTATTGTCTCTTTTTTCAGCGATAAATAGTGAATTTAAATTGATGTCACGTTAACAGAATTATGGCTGCGGATATATTAAATTTTCTTCGGGTCCATTAAGAACAATTTTGCAGCATACATTTCCACTAATGACTATTATTGCATGCATTGTATTACACGCTTATCACCTTAAAAGCTGTCAGAAGTAATTGAAATTGCATTACAGGAGAGAAATTGCTGATTAATTACTGCAGTACACGGAATTCGTATCAGTTTGGGAACAATGGCGCATCAAAAGCGCAGTGTGAAATTCTTATGTCTTTTCTTTTGTTCTAGACGTTTCAAAACTGATACAAATTCCGTGTACTGTTACATCATCTTGGAACAACGATTTTAGCATTCATATGAGATATTCTGCAGACGATAAACTTTGATGGTGCTTGTTTTATAGTTTTTCGACTTTTTTCACAGACGAAACTAATCCCATTGTCTGTGCAATAGCGGTAACGTCTGCACAGCAGCCACACAAGAATTATCAACAACTAAGAATAAATGAGTTCACTGAACACAGCAAACCCGTCGTTTCAAACGGAAATGGGTCATTATTTACCATAGATCATGGTTTGCTGATCTGCAATATCTTAATGGCTTTGCAGAACACTTCCCAAATACGGAAAATAAAAGGATTCCAAAAAATACAGTGCAAGCTGTACTTCAAAGCGAAGGTTAATTATATACAATGTAACGATAGTGAATTATCAATGTATGTACATGATTACACATTATTCAGATTAAACATACTACTGTCAAGATAACCGATGTCTGCATCTTGTGCAAAATTGTTTGCGCAGATGACATAGGTTTTGGTTATGTTTTACAACTCGACAGGCACAGTTTAAAAGGAATGTAACCCCGCTGTCCCAAAGAGAGAAGGATTCGTCCCGTAGACGTCTACTGATGGAGCTTCCAACTTGATTTCAGCTTACTGTTCAAGAGCAACTCAAATCTTGAGTCACAGGGATTTAGATTTCTTGTGTAAATTAAGTGTGTGGTACAACAAGCTGTACAATGTAGGCAAATACCAAGGCAATTTAAGTACACATATTACGCTGAACAGTAAAATTTATCGTGAAGTTTTCTATGAGCGTTATAGTTCTAATGTTCTTGTCACATTACAGATCCGGGAAGTTTGTTTACATTTTCCCCGTTTTTCATTGTCTATCGAATGAAATTCGATAAGACTATGTGGTCATCCACGTGAAAAACAAGCCATCCAGTCATCCCACCAAAATGACATCATGTGACTGGGACAAAATGGCTGCCAATGCAGTCACATGACTTTTCCTGCCAAAAAGTGTCATGTGGTGTCAAATTTGGTGAAGCGTCATGAAGTTTCATTCGATAGACTCGACATTGATCAACGGCCTTCATTATTTTGTTTAATCATTTGACTATTGAGAATAAAATGTCGATATGTTATTGTAAATGTACTGTAATACACAACCAGTCAATTATTTGTATAACAAATTTGAATTTGAAAAAAGAAATGTGAACAACACAATATATTGTGTTTAAGCACTTCATTTAGGGTCACACCAAAATGTTGTAAAACCCTCAGTCATCCGGGACCCCTGGTACTTGTGCTCCAGAGATTCCAAACCCCTAATTTAAATTAAGCGGTTGCCAGAAATTGAGTATATTTGGGTTCCTTAAACGTAAACTCACGTTTATTCGTGTCAAAGATGCTTATATTGCCCCGAATAAATTGTCAATTCGTGTCATATGGGAAGATACAGAATGAGAAGATGGGAACAGAGGTGTCATTTTAGTCCACATGAAAGTGGCACTCTCCGTGATCTTTACGGTTTGAGTAATGCCGGTAATAATAGGAAGTGACTGCCATGGTAGCCGTAGCTATGGTGGCTACATACACATAACTGTACGGGGGACTCCCTTCCTGTCAACATCTATTGCACAGCCCATGTCCCCGTGTCACGTCCTGCACCCAAATCCAGGCTTGGTCAGCGGTGAAGATGCCATAAAATGCTGACATTTTTGACATATGTTGCCCCCTGGGGACTTCCAAAAGAGACAACTGTAATGAATACTTGCATTTGTATGGTTTTTCCAAACTTGAGTTCCATTATACCTGAACACTGTGTACTGACTTGTTAATAAAGCAAGTCTTAAGAGGGGATTATTCGAAGTACTCAAATAAGTGTCTCTACGATAAGTTTGAGGAAAAGATCATCAATGAATCGTCTTCGTTAGTCAGTTATCCTTCAGTGCATAAGTACATAAAATACATAACACCTTCATTGCGCAACATTTAATGTTTGGTGTTAACATTAACTACTGACAAGCCGCTAGAATTTTCACTTCGATTAACACAACAAACCAAATCAAAAGTAACGTCGTGTGTCTGTCGAATGACGTCATAATGTTACCAAAGTAACATTATGCATTGGCGGATTTAGGGGGGGCACAGGAGGCGCCCCCCCTACGGGCCAAAATTTCTTCATTTTCATGCAGTATTTGGGGATTTTGCGCTAAAATAGGGTAAAAATTGGGGCACCCCAAGGTTGGCGCCCCCCCACGAGAAATCCTGGATCCGCCACTGTTATGGTAACAGAACTATTTCTTGGTACTACTTCTTGGCGTAGGAGAGTGGAATGTGGGATGAACCTCGTTTTCGGATTCTGTGTTTTTTAGGCTGAAGACCACATACTCTGTCATTCGACACAATTATGAAAGATGAATGGTAGGGGATTGGGGATTCAGTGGAAATTATGGAAAATTGACTGTTCCATGACCCAGAATTAGGTTTTCATTCCGTAGAAACTGAATATCTCACAATTAAATGCACATTGTCTACTTACATTAATGAATCAAAAGACACTTTCCCCAGAAGTTCACATAAATGCGGGGAAGATTTGCTGTAGAATAGTTCCTGAAACTGCTGTAATTGTTGCATATCTACAGACATATAGCTGATTTTAATTAACTGGTTTGACATGCCATACACGTCACAAACACTCGATGCATACTTGGTGATTTGCCTGACATGTCTCTGCAAATTGCCATTACTCTCGAGTTACCAGCGGAAAATTCCCTTTGCTAAGTATGCTTGCCTTATCACACATTCTGAAATTATTTTGACTTCTTGAACTTATCACTGAGTTGCAAGTATTTCATTAAAGTCAAACTGACAACACATGACATTCATTGTACACCTCTCGATCGTCATCAAAATAAACTATAGTTGAAGTGGTCGTTGCTCCAGCATAAATATATAAGTTGGCAAGTATCAACAATTGCAAGGATTACCATATTGCAGAAACCATATGCTTATTTTCCATTACAACAGTCTATTTTACAAGGTGATTGTCAACTTTTGGGATATTCTATATTCATTACCCTTCACACTCAATCCAAAAATGAAAATATGATAAATTTAAAAAGGGTGTGGATACTTGAATTATGGAATCGGTCCTAAACGAAACAATCAGGCTAATAGTTCGTTCTGTATAATTCATATGCATTGCCTTTTCACAATATCCAACATAGAGATCCTCAACTGTTCATTGTAATATTGATGAGATCTCATTCCTCTTTGTTAACTCTGGTGGCTTCATTGTAGCCAAAATGTATTTCGATGAAAATATATTACACACTTATATATACTGTGAACTGTCTTATTTCACGTGTTAGAAACAAATTGTAACTATTCTGGATAAACTACATCTGATCAAGTCAAACATTTCAAATTCATTTCACAATCCTTATGTGTGGTTCCACAATAATTGCATAGTACATCACACAAGACACTGATTATATCAACGGAAATGACAAACAAAATTGAATTAGAACACATTTGATGTCTAATGAGCTAAAACAACAACATAGTATTAGGCAGAAGCTCATTACAGTTTCCTTTGATTGAGACATTTTCTTTCAAGATGTGCAAAATATGTAACGATGTTACGACCAGCTATTAATATAGCGTATCGTATGAACATAATAGGCATGTAATCCTATGCCGGGGAAAAATAAAAATTGGTCTGCGCATCACATACTTGCGGGTCTATCTGCTAGGCTATCTGCCCGAGTGAAAACAGCACATCTGCTTGCCATCCTGTAATGCATCTCCTTCCTTTTTGCTTCTGTCACTAAGTCATGTGAGTCCTCTAAACCACTCAAATCAGCAGATTTTTATGACCATTTTAATCAATTAAATTAAGATTTGGCTAATTACGTTAATAACTTACTATTTTCTCAAAAATGATTGAGTAAACGGTTACAGTTTAAGATGTAAAGTTACGCAATGAGTTCTTCACATTAGATAAAATATGCACATTTTTCTTCATCTTACATCATTATTTTTTTTTACCTTCCGGTCTTTCTACTAGATATCTGTTTTGGTTTTGAGATTATCAATTTGAAAAATTAAACACATGATCTATATTATTGTTGACCATCAGTCTGGTTAGTGATGGTATTTTAAATAGAATGCCGACGTACGCATGCGCAACTTTACGCTAAAAAATTGTCGTAATATTTACAATAGACCTGATGAGTTTTATTCTAGCTTAGCTAAAATGGCGCCAATGTATTAACATTTCCAAGACAAGTATCAAGTATAAAATAATTGTTTCAGTTGAATGACACACATAAATTATGTCAATAGCAAATAAAGGCTGTACAATGACTTTTGTAATGACTCGTTGTCTGTCGCAAGACAGAGTATGTGGTCTTCCGCCTAAAAAAGTAACCATCTGAAAACGAGATTCATCCCACTTTCTGCTGTTGCCATGGTTACCTTGTGACGTCATTCGGCAGACACATGACGTTACCTTCGACGTAACGACTTTTCTAGTTATTAGTTTGATAATTTCCTGTTAATGGACTTCATACTGACGCAGTCATCAAAAACAGATATCTTTATTGAAACACAGCTGCTACTCAAATAAACAAGCAAATAAAGGCTGTCAAAATACCTCGCAATAAATGTCAAAGCAGTTCGTTATAGAAATGATTAAGCAATAACACGCGCCAAATCTTCTTATTTGTATAATATAACAATGTTCCCTCATATCATCGTCATCAGAATTGAACCTTATGTCTTAATGCCGAATTTGGTCAATTTTAAATTTTAAATAATAAATTTTATTATTGGCAAAAGATTACGTTGTGCGAGTTTATGCCTTGTACTTGCGTTCCGTCGTGCAAGATTATGCACTGTGCATCCAACGTATGACATCGTTTCCTTGTACCACACCAGCACATCTACCTTTGACATACATAAAACCTATTATTGCCGCTATTATAGCCTTCTGTAGGCATTGTCTCACATAATTTACATTAGTTTCTCAATTAATTACATACCCAACTCATAGTAATTATTTCACTTATGAATTTGGGCAAGTTGCAAAGACAGCTTCCTTCCCAATAAAGTTTCATTAGTTACATCGCATGATACGGACATTATAAATGTATACAATTTCCTACTTGCGATCCTTCTTGTTTCGAATGCAGCAAACCCTGATAAATACGTTGGAAGCGTGGTAATTAAGAGATGCCTTTGTCTACTTTGCTGTATTTGTCCGATGTAAATAAATATCAGACTTCACCTATTACTAGAACGACATTTACGTTACGTTGGTGAGTACTCTTGGTACAATATGAGTACTTGTTATCTTTGTCACTGTATGTCAGCACTAGTAGTGTGCGTAGTACAGCGTGTGCTGTGTTCTACCAATAGCAGCCCAGCTTGACTGAGATGCTCAAGTGCCTGAGCACCAACCAATGAGTGCCTGGTTTAGCTTCATATAAAACCCAATGTAATGAGGGTTTGGAGTTCAGTTCAGATATAAGTTTATAAGTTCAGTTCATAGTTCAGACTCACACTTTGTACAACTTCACATTTTACTACTACTACATTTTATTACAACGTTATATTGTGACTTTGATTTGTATTTATTGAACTTAGAATATTTTGTGCAACTTGAACATTTGATATAGTATATGTGTAACTGTAACACAGGAAGCAATCAATAAAAGGACATTGCGTTCAAAGGAAACTTCAGTCCACACTCTTGTTGTATATTACTTGTGTAAATGCCAACAGTAGCATCGAGTAAAGCAACCAGTTTGAGAGGACAGTATCCTTACCGATGTAAGGC